>VSMD01056181.1:0-48233 GCA_008750895.1 Mirza zaza
GAGAACTTTTAAATAACATGTCTGATTTCACAAAAAAAGATAAAGGAAATCTGGAGGGGCCAAAAGCAAATGAGAAAGCAAAACCTGGAGTGGGAATCCTTGGAATGATTTGCCAGCCTCAGGAATGTAAAGGGTTTAAGTTTTAACACCTGTGCTGGGACAGGAAGGGCGGTGGAGTTAAGACCTTCATATGAAGTCGCAAGATCTATACCTTCGCTGAAGGCATATTTTAGAAAATATCCTTCCGCTAACCTAGGGAAATGAGAAGCAAGCTTCTCTATTTTGGCCTGGGATCTGAGTGGGTGAAATAGTCTTCCCTGAACATGCGTAGCCATGGGCATGCCACGCTTGGGTTCAAATTTATACTTCCTGCTTGATCCAGAATCTTCCAGATGAGAAATAACATAAAAATAGATGCAGAGATAATGATACTCCTGGGGTACTTGTCGTAAACAGACACAGAACTGCTCCTGAGGGACATACTCTCAACATAGGCCAAGCAAAAGTCCTCAAGCAAAGCCCTGCCTTGAGATTTCCTGCAATCCAAAATTATGAAACACTGACAAAAACTATTTACAATGAACGAATTTACGAGAAACAGATACAACTAAGAGCATTATTAAACTCCTAGAACTCTAGATTTTAGAACTATTAGAAAGAAACTATAATGTGTTTAAACGAATAAAGACATAAAAGAGAAATTAAAAGCAAGAAAATGTACAAAACAATATCCTAAAAGAAAGGATATATTTGAATTAAAACTAGAACTCCTAGAAATTAAAAATAAAGGCATTGAAGTGAAAATCTCCATCGTTGGTTCAAGCTGCCATATCATATCTGAAAAAAGAATTACCAAACTAAAAATAGATTTGAGAAAATAATCCCAAATGCAGCACAGAGAGATAAAGAGATAGAAAATACAAAAGAGATGTTAAGGATCATGAAGAAAAGAATGAGAACCTCCAATATAATTAATCTTAGAAATAAAATTAGTGGAGAAACAATATTTGAAATAACATCAGAAAATTTTTCAGAATTGATCAAAAATATGATTTTTGAATATAATAAGCATAATGATTTCAAAGCATGATAAATAAAATGTCCATATCTAGACTCATTTTAGTGAAACCATAGAACACCAGAAATATAGAGATCTTAAAGCAGAGAGGAAAAAATGGATGAACTGCCAAGAGGGAGGGAAGGAAAGAGGGAGGGAGGGAGGGAGGGAGGGAAGGAAGGAAGGAAGGAAGGAAGGAAGGAAGGAAGGAAGGAAGGAAGGAAGGAAGGAAGGAAGGAAGAAGAGATATACTGAAGGCAGACTTCTTTTAATAAACTAAAAGTGTGAAGACATGAAATAATTTTCAAAACCTTCATTTTGCGGTAAACCTTTAGTAGCTCCCATAGAGCTTAACTTTTTGAAATGTCTAATAAAATGTCTTCATATAATCTCTAACTCTCAATAGTTTGGGCATAAAATTGTGGCGTTGATAGTTATTTTCTGTCAGTACTTTGAATCTAGAAAAAAAGTTGAGTTAGATACAGGAAAGAAATGGTAAACATGTAGGTAAATCTAAACATACAAAATAACAGTAACAATAATAACTGGTACGGGTAATTGTGATGGTTAATTTTATGTGCCCACTTGGCTTGGCCACAGATCCCAGATATTTGGTCAAACTTCACAGATGTTTCTATGAAGGTATTTTTTATTTTGGGGGGATGGGGTTAACATTTGAGTTATGGAAATTGCCATCCATAATATGGGTGGGCCTCATCCAATCACTTAAAAAACTTAAAAAAAAAAAAAAAAAAAAAAGACTAACTTCCCCCAAAGCAGAGCAACTTCTGCCAGCAGACTGTCTTCAACCACTCAAACTGCAACCATTCTCTGGGTGTCCGGACTGCTGGCCTATCCTGGAGAGTTTGGACTTGACTCTGAGAGACAGAGAGAGAGAGAGAAAATTTTAAGGAATTGGCTCATACAATCGTGGAGGCTAGCATATATATGGGGGAGGAGAGGGAGAGTGTGTGTGTACTATTTCTCTGGAGAACCCTGACTAATAAAGTAATAAGAAACAAGACGGCACTACAATATTAGACAAAAATAACTTACAATAAGGAAGGGCCTAAACTTACAAGGTTGCTATAACAACCTTATAAAAATGGGACTAGGCTATATAACTTCTAAACTGGCAGAGGTAATCAAGAAAAATTAATCAATACAATAGATGACAGGAAGAAACAAAAAACAGAAAAAGCAGGAAAAACACAAAGCAAAAATTATTGAAATAAATCAAAATCTATCAGTAATAAGCAGACTAAATTTGGCTATTGAAAACAATTGCTAGCTTGGATTAAAGAACAAAATTGCCCTCTATTCTCTTTAGAATAGACACATTTAAATCATTAGACCAAGAAATGTTGAAATTTTTTAAATTAAGAAAGATATACTAAGAAAATGCAAATCAAAGGAAAACTGGTACAGCTGTGTTAATATCAAAGTAAATGGGGTTTAAGGCAGAAAAATTAAGGATAAAAATGATTATTACATTATGATGAAAGAAACAGTACACCAGGGAGATATAATAATTATAAATTTACAAGCACCATCCATAGTCAAGCCATCCAAAGCAGTGAGACTCCTATACACATCATATCCACACACAGCTAATACAGGGTTTGAAAGATTCTAGCACTGAGACGCTTCTGGAAGAGCAATTAGTCTTGTCACAGGAAGACTGAACACAGACATCTGTACAACCACCAAAAAGTTTAAGATGAAAACCATGCAACTCCACCTCTATTGGCTCACAGCCAGTAGAGCCACAGTGAGGCAAGCAGCCACTGGTTCTGTGAAGATTCTAACTTCCATTTTCATTACAGTTCTGAGGCAGGAGTGAGAAATGTGGAAACACAAAGGTCTCCCATCTCCTCATTCTCTCACTTTCTCCCTGGCAGAAAGTAAGACACAAAGATAGGTCCTACACGCCTTTAGCAGCAATTTAAGATGGTCCCGTGACACACCTGACTCATTTATGGAGTGCAGCCCCTGCCCAAGGAGACAGCGCTTCAGTATTTCTTAACATAAATAAATGGTAACAGTTTGAGAAAGACACAAATCCATCACAAGGGAATCTTCTTGATTCCCTCTTTCAATCATGGTTGCGCAACCTGACTTCAGAGGTAGCATTTCTTGGTGGCTAAAAGCCCAGGCCTGGCCCTCAGGTGGTCAACAAGAACTTGGATTGAAATGTTATATGCTTCGGTTTCTACATTTACCAAAATGAAATAATACACGTAAACACTTAGGACAGTATTTGTCCTGGAACAACCACAGAGAGCTATTTATACAAAGAATAATTATCATGGTGATGATGATGATGATGATGATAGTTTGATGATCCCACTAAGATATCCCTTTCCAGTTACTGAGATCCAAATGGAATTCTTTAGTCCTGCACCCTGGAGACTGAGCCTTCTGTCAACACCGTCCTCCTTTTACACAACTAGGCTGAGTGCTTTGTACCAAACTAGCTCCTGCTCCTGCTCTCACAGTCTCTGTTCCACTCCTGGGCACTACCCTCTGCCACTGACTGAAGACAAGCAAGGTCATATTATGACCCATAAAGGTTACTGCTATGCTCCTTTTCTGGACGATATCTTTGGCCCTGCAGAAACCAAGGGGGTTCTGTGCACTGTGCTGTCCCTTTGCCGACAGCAGTAGCTGAAACGTCATTACCTGTATCACCAAATTGAGGACACCCGGTAAAAACAAGATGCTCTTCCACTCTTCTCTCTTTTGCAGGAAGAACTCAGGAGAACAAGCTCTACTTGGGATGTGCTTCTGGTTCTGGTTGGTTTTCTTTGTTTCTATCTCTTAGCAACAGAGCAAAAGGGAGCTCTTTGAGTCACAACTGCATGGACACCAGCTCTCACTCTGATTCACAGCCTGCCATGAGGGAAATGGGGCCAACCCAAGAAAACTGGGCAATTGTTCTGGAGACATATTTTAATATCTAAAGCCCTTGCCACTCTCATTTCTTACTCCAAGAACAGCTTTCCAGGAGGAGTGAAAGGAATCAGTTTCCCCCTGCACTACCCCAGCAACTATGATTCCGGTTCCCCACGGCACCTGCAGCCAACCGAGGCAAGACTTCAAATCCTCCTGATGCCTCAGTAGCCTCTAACTTAAATGCTCTCTAAGGAAACTCACAGCTTGGGGAGGCAAATGAGAAGAACAAGGACCTAAGAGAAAAGATCAATAAATTTCTTCTATGTTATAAAATCACATTTGGATGTATTGAGAAACAATTTTCACGATATAAAGAGAAAGAAAAAGCTAACCTAGGTGACTGCCCCACATTCCTTTGTGGATTTGCAATAAACCTATTAATCTTTCTAGCTTCTACTTCCTGTCTTATTTCTCCTTATTTTTTGTTTGTTTGTTCTCAGCATTTATTATTTAATAAGATATTTACATGATTGACTAGACAGAAAACTGTACCATAAACAAAATCAACCACATGCAATTGATTTGCCTCCTGTAAATACTACTCATTCTGGCTGCTCCATTTGTAGTTCATCATAGAAGCAAAAAAGCCAATTCAGTCTCAGTCCCTCTGATATTTTTTATTCCAGTCTTCAGTAAGAAATGAGAGCAAGAGAACCTGCTTTCATTATGTTCCATCTTGAAGTCACATAAATATATTCAATACCCATCTATCTTTGGGAAATGTCTACTTCTATTTGTTTATTGCTGCCTTTCCCTTCCTTGCACATGGCGTATCCATCTATTAACATGATCACTAGTTTATTAACAGTTGTTCTGAGGCCCTGCAATGAGAGAACATCTTTCCTGAAACTGCTGGGGCCTCTCAGATTTTAACATGTAGACAAATAGTGGTTTGATATTTTGTCGAACTGACTGCAACTTCCCTCTGTGGGAATATTGTGGGGCTAAACAGATGGAAAGATGGAAGAGGCAGTTTTCCTGTAGAGCTTTGCTTCTCAGATCCAAGGACAAGTTTATCCATTTTCAGCCCTAACAGTCTGGAAGTGAAATTCAGCATAGTTCAAATCCCGAAGCAGCAAAGCCAGGTGAAAAGAAGAAATAGCAGGAGCAGCAATCTTGAGCTTTCTCTGCCCTGCGCGCTGTCGATAGCAGCAGCGAGTCTTCTGATGAGCCGGAGGAGAAAGGGTAAGGAACAAAGAAGAAAGGAAAGCCTGCTTGGTGCCACCCCCCTCATCCAGCAGTGTCTTCCAGGCCACCCACGAGATTCCAAGGTTACATGTTCCACAGAGTGGATTGCAGATCATGGCTCTTTCCCACCTAGATACCAACAGGTCTGCAACCCCTTCACTCTAAAGTTTGTCAAACATTTTAAATCTGATTCCCTATTTTGTGTATACCCAGAGACTACAGACAGGCTGCAGGAGGCTCTGGTTAATGGCTCTGGCAGAAACCCCTCAATTCAAGCATCTGATAACCAACATGACACTCCTTCTGAGTGGCATGTGGGTCATGCTCTTGGAGCCCACCTCCCAACCTCCAGTTGCACAAGCAGCTGACAGGGGCAGCACTGCAATGTGCTCGTATCCCCAAGGAGTGGTGCCAAGGATCCATGCGTGGAAAGGGCAACCGGGAGCAGCTAGCTGTCCTGCTTGCTGTTCTGCCTGCTGTGCATGGGTAAGTGTTAAGAGGCCAGCCTTGCAAACCCAATATCCAACAAACCTGAGATTCATCATGACTCTAATCACCAAAATTTTTAATTAAAGAAAAATAAGCCAGCTAATCAGCTCAAAAATAACAAGGCATCCAATTAATCACTATTTTGATTAACTAACATTTGTATATCATTTTGCAGTTGATAAAGCCTTTTCATATATGGTATCTTGCACAAGTTTAACCTGTGCAAACTTGAGGCATCAGAGCTCCAGATAGACTGAAGTCCCAAGAACAACAATTAGTAAATAGCAAAGCAACAATGAGAACCCTGGTCTTTGAGCTCTGAGTTCACTATTTTCACACTTGACCTCAGCTCCCTCACACAGGAAGTTTTTATCTTTACTTCCAAAGTTCCTGTTTTACTCCATTTTATTCCTACAGAATTCTATAAGATATGCACTGTATTATTACACTCATTTTTATAGGTGAGAAATTTCTGCCCCAAATCCTTCAACTTAATTCATGGCCATAATCCAGGTCACCTAAATGGTCCCAATCCAATGTTCTTTGGGGATGATGACAACCGACATCAGACTATGACCTCCTAACAGAAATGGATAATAAAATCAGGCCATGGCTGGGGTAAGGCCATGCAGAGAGACCACAATCCACCTTTGGCATCAGCACACTATACTTGGAATGATGGTGTTGACACAGTGCTGGATGTATTTTTCAATTTCCAATGATTCATGTGCTTCAGATTAAGCTTATTGGCCTTAACAGTCCACTGCCAAAAACTGCCACCCTGCCAGGCCTGGCCCATGGTTCATATTTCACACCTCTCACCCTCCAGCCTATAAACTCAACTCCACAAGGGGGCCTTGAGATTCTACTTCCTGAACCTGGGAGCTAGACAGAATGACACACTGATTAGGAAGTACAGATTTCCAAGTCCTATCTGCTTCATGTACTGCATACACCTAAAACTGCAACTGCAAATCTAAAGAATTGATGAGAAAGGTTCACTATTTTAATTGGGAGCTTTCTTCTCCAGGGACATATTTATTATAGAATCAGCCCCTCTATAATCAGGAAAAGGAAAGTGCCTTCTTGGAATCAGGGAAAGTTCAACCCCCAAGGACCAAACAAAACAGCAACCAGTTGCTCCAAATCTCAGGCAACCCCCACTTTGGATGGATGGAAGGTACAGGTGCAGGCTGAAAAGGGATTCTGCTCACTGGGGACTGGCTGAGAAGAAATCAGGCATGCAGCATCTCACTTTTCCCTCCAGCCTGCATTCTCGGAGTTTCTTCCCTTTCAACAGAACACCTGTTTCACCCCAGGCCATATGGCAAGTCCAAGTGGTCTAAGCACCAGGGACTTCAGCCTAGGGAAGGAAATGCATTTCTTTCTTCCTCGAGCTCTTATTATAGAATTTTTCTGCTGGATGACATCCCAGCTGTTAACACTAGCTGGAAAAATCTGGGTGGTGGAAAGTGACAGGATAATATGAAGAAGATTTGAGGGAAGGTGAGAGTTTAGAGTGAGCAGGGAAAACCAGCTCCTATTTTAAGACTCTCATGGACCCCAGGAGCTCTCAGTTTTGGAAGCCACACTCACCTCACCTCGCAGCAAAGGTTTCAGAATGCAGCCATGCCCACATTAAATGAAACTTATATAATATAAAGATGAAAGAGGACTTATGGGCATTTAGTTCAAGATTTATTAATTTTTATTTACAAGGGTTTGGTTGGTTGGTTGGTTGGTTGATTGGTTGGTTTTTGGCATTTTGTATTTTGGAGGCAATAAGATTTTGTCATGACTTAATCATCAACATAAGCCTGTGGAAATCCCTGTGTTCATGGTGCCAGAGGGGTGCCTGGCCCTGGTTGAGAGAATGTGGGTGAGTGAGAAAGACCACAGTGGGCGGCAGAAGCAGGTGAGGCCGAGAGCAGCAGCAACAGAGAGAACTGGTGGGAGTGGCCATGCTGCCTGACATTAGCCAGATTATATCACCCATGGATAAAGAGCTCTAAAGTAGATCAAAGATTCAACTATATCACTATATCACAGCTAAGGGAGCTAGAAGTCAAAGTCTTCACTGGGAGGAAAATAAGATATTAAAAGTGTTCCTCTCTCCTGCACTGTGCATTCCCTCCCTTTTTATATCTTTTCTCCTTTCTAGGATGATGGAACAAGCAGAAAGGCCTAGGCCTCCTTCAACAAAAGAGAGCCCCTCATCCCTTGGAAGACCTAAAACCTTCAGGATGAGATTCTGAATCGAGAAGTAGATGTAACCTTGTGCTCTCTCACCAATTTGTGACTAGGAAATGAGGTTTCACTTCTATTTTTATTCCCAAATCTCTATGACATAACTTCCCATTATCCCAATTCCTGGAATCTAGGCCTAGGTCTACTTAACAGATTCCAAGAATGCTCATTAATTTCTGCCCCTGCAAAAGTCCCAGCTTCCTCTTCCAGATCTTCCTTGTCATCCCCAGACAGCACGGTCCTTCCAAACCACACCCTAATGTGAGGCTTCTCCGCCAAGTCCACCTCCCCATCCTGGCCTCAAAATGCTCTCCATTTTGTCAGTCCTTCTGGAACGTGAACCAGGACTCCCCAGTCTCCAGAGATCAGCTGGTAACTTTTAATAAGACTTTATTGATGGTTAGGAGATAACAGAAGTATCACAGTAACTCAATGATTCTTGCTAGAATTAGTTACCCCTAGAGTCTGGAGACCCAAATATGACCTCAGAGGCCTTTACTGGGCCAGTTTTCTGTCTGGCTCCCACCCTGTCTCCACACTCATCAACCTCCATGCCTCAGAGTTAGAGTACAACTGTTCACTGGCCTCGGAAAGAAGACAGAATCTTTTTTTCTCCAAATCCAAGGCTGTCTCATTTTTCTTAGAGCATTTGGCTTTGGGAGTAGCCTTTCTTTTGGGGTCGCATATCTACCTAAGCATTTTATCTGACACTAAAGACTATGCCAGAAACTCTATAGGAATCTATAAGCTGGAGAAGAGAACGTATTTTTCAAAGCGTGGCTTGGTCAAAGTGTGGCTGAGATAGCACCATGTGGGACGTCTGCCATTCAGTCCAGCTTGTTTTACACCAGCTTAGACAACCTCTTGATCTCACCTCCAACATTAGGTAGGAAAAAGATCAAGCCTGCACATCACCTTTTCCATGATCAGGTTTCTACTTCTGATTTGCTGCGAGTGATTGAATAACACACACATACAATGAAACACAAACTCACATACACACAAATACATCGCCCCCACAAAAAAATTATAATTTCGAGTACAGAGTAGTCTAATTCCAAATTTAGAAGACAAATATACCTAATTTTTCAGAGGTAAAATTTTGCCAATTACTAAACAAAACATTTAACAGCTAAAGGAAGCATCTACTTTTGTATTACATAAAAGCATTCAAGTTTTTTCCTAAAATAAAAAAAAAATAGGTATTTGCCTATATTTGTCTAAATAAGTGTTAACTCAAGTGGTTTTCTCATATCAAAAGGTCAGGTGTCTGCAAAAATATTTACAATGTCTATTCTAAAAGGCATGCCTGTTTGTAAATTTTGGGATGGCATTTTTCTATCTTCCAAAGAAAAAAATCTTGATACCAACCATCGCTGGAAACTTCACTGTTACAGAGTAAGCCACTTAATCCAGCTCCATTCTAGGCCTTAAGGGGAAATTCTCTATTTTAATTCACTTTCTATACCTCCTCTTAGTGACAATGGTAGTGTCCAGAGGACTAAGATAAGGAGTGAATCTGAAAAAGAAGGACCAAGGAGAGATGTTTGTCTGGAGATGCAAAAGGAATCCTCTCAACCCACATGTGGTCCTGCCTAGAACATCAGCATAGCAGGTCATAGAATTATCTTGAAACAAACTTCTAACTCGCTATATAGAAATTGCATCTGGTGCAGTATTTAGTGTACATACCTCCTGGGAACGTGAAGCAATGACTGGTGAATGGGTTAGCAATTTAGGATCTTGGCCAAATTTCCTCCTTTAGCTCAGCTCAGCTAATAGGTGGATAGAATCAAAGTAGGCACCGAGGAAGTAGTCCTTCAACAACCAGCCCTTTATTGAAGTGGGGACTGCATCCCACTTCATATCAGTCTTGCATGCAACACAGGAACTCACATGCCACTAATCACTTTGAATCCAAAGGCAAAGACAATATTTCTACCCCCACTGCCTTAGGTATATAGACAATACTTGGGCAGCTATGGAAGGCTATGTTTGTTACCATATGTCAGTTGGCCCAGATAAAGCTCTTGACAACAGCACAACATTTCCAATAATTGGTGAGGTCTATTTCTATCATCTTGTATGTCTGGTTACTGCTCAGGAAGTAAAATAAGCAAAAAAAAAAAAAAAAATCAATGTCAGAAGATTTCTTGTCAAGTCTATATACAAGGAAATGAGTCTTTGAGTGTCTACAGTAGCATCCTGAAAGACATGTGACTGATAAGTTTTAAATAAGGTCCTTTGTTACAAGATGCTTTCCTCTGCAGGAACAGTAAGTAGCTGATGGCTAAGGAAGACACTCTTTAAGCAGGTTTTAAGCAGTTTCCCTATGGTCTCACATTGCCTTCAGACTACAAAGTTGAAATTGTGAAAGGAAGACTATCATGCAAAAACTCCACAAGTCAGCAAAGGACCTAAGTGAATCTTTCTTTCAACCCTTGAATGTACAGGCTGTTAGTTCAGGTGTTAATTTTCTTTGCATGCTTTGGAATTTTGGTTTGCAGATTTTCCTTGAGTGAGCAATTCTCTTTGTCTTTCTGTCTCCCTCCCTGTCTTCTGTAGAGGAGCTTTGCAGTGGTCTCCATACCACTCTGGGACCTCCCAGTCTAGAACTAAGAGACTTCGGGACTTGAAGGTTTAAAGCTCTTGTCCCTCAGTGACACCGGAGATATTATAGACCTAATCAGAGCATTCTGGCTCAATTGCTAATCTCAAGGTAGTGTCTGTGCCCTTCCATCTCCCACTCAGTAGGCATGCAGTAATTAGCATAAGGTAGTAGCTGGTAACAGCTTCTACTAGCCGTCTCCGTTCACAGGTGAGCGAACCACCTTAGCCCTTGGCTTCAAGCAGTGAGCCTGGCCCTGGTCCCCACCTGGGTGAGTTGAAAAAGTCATTTTCATTCCTTCCCCTTCAAATGTCAGATTCATGGCCATGGTCTTTGCCTGCTACCTGACTTGACATCCAGCAGATACACAGCTTTAGCAAACTCAGACTATTTTGCAAATCTCATTCATGGAGATATTTGCCCTATTTTAAAACATGGCCATACATTTTTAGTTTATTCTTTTTTATCTATTATTATTCTATTTGATCTATTATTTTATGTGTTTGGAGTGCACATGGGTGTATGGGGTGTTTTAGTGTGCTAGGGCTGCCACAACAAACTACCACAGACTGGGTAGCTTAAACAACATAAATTTATTTTCTCACAGTCCTGGAAGCTAGATGTTCAAGATCAAGGCATAGCAGGGTTGGTGCCTTCTGAGGCCTCTCCTTGACTTGCTTCATCCTTTCCTCACCTGGTCTCCCTTCATACCTGTCTGTGTCCAGATTCCTTCTTCTCAGAAGAACACCAGTGACGCTGGATTAGGGTCACCTTAATGACATAATTTAACTTGATTACCTCTTTAAAGATCCTATCTAGAAATACAGTCACATTCTGAGGTACTGGGGTTTAGAACTTCAACATATGAATTTTGGGGTCACAGTTCAGGAAGCAAGAGAAAGGATTAAATTGTGAATTTAGAATGTTTCTTCCTGCCTTCCTGGCAGAAGGTTTCCCACCACTGCCTACCTCTGAAGAGGGGGGGGCTTCTCAATGAAGCAGCATCCTCCATGTATGGCCCAGGTGCCCTCCGCAGGATGTACGTGTCCATGGGGACACACAGTCACTCCAGTGAGGTTGGCCTAAGGCCTTATAAGAAAACATGAGTCTCCATCACAACCAGATGGAGGGATGAAGGGAGGGGTCACAGAGCCCAAGCCAAGATGGTCACCAACCCTGTGTTCATCCAACCCTCAGGACGAAGCACCATGACTGGGTCATAAATTCTTCATTTTTGTTATTTCAGATTGCTACTACTAATATACCACATAATGAGGCCTACTACAACAGCTTCTGAATTTTAGTCTGTTCATTTTTTAATAATACTTTCTCCAAGTGGCCCGGAATCTGATCTCAGCATCTTTGAATCTAAGCCAAAGCTTCTCTTTCTGAAGCAATCTGTAAATATTCTGGAACAAGCATTTCTTGTCATGGACTGACCTTGTCTAGAGTATTCTGCTTGTGCTAGGAACAGCATTTCCATTGGCAGCTATTGTTTTCATTTCTGCAAGACATGAGGATGTCAAAGCTACATAGCAGGTCATAGCTTGAGATATTTATCTGGTTGTCCTTGTGCACGTCCCTCCTCCTCTTTTCTTTCACAGTGCTCTGAAGACTGTATTCCTCCTCCACAAGAGCCAAAACAAATATTCAAAGCAACTGCTTCCCCAAGGGCAGAGTGAAGAGTCTCTTATTCCTGCTTGCAAAACTAGTTTCCCCGTCCCAGAAACTAGATAAAGCCAGGAGGGGTAGAGATGAGGCAGAATGATGACTCAGAAGGAGACAGACACACAGGAGGGAAAGTCAGGAGTGAAAGAAGAAACTCTTCAGCCACAGAAGGAGGGAGAGAAGCACAGTAGAATCTGTTCTCCACTGAACCACTACAGCCACCCACCATCTGTGGACAAGCCTCTTCAGGGATCCTGGACATATGGATACCCCATGAAGAGAAAGTAAAAGCTATGAATACCTTGTATAGGAATGAATGATTGAGGGACCCTGGAAAGAAGAAAAAGAATAGAACCAATTAGTGATTTTTCAATAGGCAGGACAGTTTTGAAATCACTCCTACTCTTACATTTGGATCCACCATGAGGAACTATTGGAAACATTTGCTTTTGATATCACATGCAAGGTATGTCATATCTGGGATTATATTTTACCCTATTTACAATCTAATGATTTAGCTGTTACTGTTTTCTCAGTGCCGGAAGAAGGCACAAAACACCTAGATCAGAAACAAAGGGCTTTATTACAGCACAGCAAAACGGCCCGATTGTGTTAGTTCTTCTTAACCCCCCAGTCCCACATGGTGACTTGGAGGGCAGTGAGTTGTGTTACAGGAAGGAACGCTGTTATAGACTGAATGAATTGTGTTCCCTTAAAATTCACTGCCCACACCGTGGTCATAGACTTCTAGCCTCCAGGAGTGTGAGAAAATAAATTTCGGTCATTTAAGCCACCTAGGCTGTGGTACTTTGCTGTGGCAGCCCTAGCACACTAATAAAAACACTAAACTTGGGGAACCCAGTACTTTCATCACACCCTACTCTTTGTCCCAGAGGGAGATATTACTTCATCTCTTAAAGTAGCTGGATGCAAACACAACCTTTAGAAGTGGCCCAGGTACAGAGTGATCAGGGCCTTGCATCCTGGCATACCCAGGGAGACAGGTAGGTGTGTAGAGTCCATAGAGGGCCGTCTTCTCCAGCAAGATGCTACGCATGCATCTTGCAACGTCCCATCTGAGAAATCTAAGACCGTGTTGTTGAGATGAAAGAGTCAGTCATGCAACTATGTTCAACAGCCTGTGGAATCCAACTGCACGTTTAAACCTCTCAATTACAAAGGATTGACACAGGTGAGTAGTAGTCTGCCTTCATCAATGTCACATCAAAAGCCTTGGTCCCAGGGGAAACAGTGGTTGGGAAACACTGGTGGCAATGCCATAATGTGGCATGTATCTGTCTGACAGACTGCCAGAAAAATGACAATGCTGTGTTCATAGCCCTGTATTTTATTTGCTTCAACACATAATGATAGCCCTTTGAAGAAAGTGCGGCCGCTAGGCAGTGAGCACGGTGCATTGCCTTTGTAACACATCGGCTTGGCTTGGCTGAACTGCCTTTCCCAGAATTCCCTTCCTGCTTCTAGGGCTGGCTTGACGGACGTGCGAACAGTGCAATTGCCCTGTTCTCAGAAGGGGGGCCTTGTGCATGGAGTTTAATGCTCAGTGTGGAAATTCTTATTCATTTTATTTTTGAATTAGTGTTTTATACGTGAATTCCAGTGGGATGCTGGAGCATGCTCTGGAGGCTTGAAGTCTTGGCTCATGCATGATCCTGACTGTTACTGCCTCTCCACGTCCTGGGATGAGTTCTCAGTCATTCACTCCCCTTCCCCCCATGTTGACTGCTACCACCCTCCACCTCTGGTGGGGTCTTGGCACATTGCAGGGCCGGCTGGAAACAGGCATACACTCCCTGAGTGTTGAGTCACTGAGCAGGGCCCAAGGTGCCTGTGGGGTCTGCACTCACCCCATGAGTATCTCATGCATTAGGGAGTGTGATATCAAATGACAAATAATAAACACCCATGACAGGTGTTAAAAAGAGGAGCATGTCTCCTGATTTTTGAACAAAGGGCTTCCACATTTTCATTTTGCGCTAGCCTGCAAATGTTCCAATCACCTCGCCTATAAGTTTCACATGTCAAGATGTACCGGGAGAGACTTATTTGCAAGAGATTTAGAGTGAGGAAGCAGAGCAGTGGCCATATTTCTTTTTACCTTTACAAGGTAGAGCAAGATGCTTTTGTAGCTCATGCACATTGTCATTTACTGGTGGCTTAACCCACTGGCATGAGGCAGAGACTGGGCCTGCAGATGCCCCACCTTCCCCCCCGGATCCTCTGTCAACTTCCTCAGTTTCCAGGCCAGCCATGGCTTTAGCTTCATGTCACAGGGCACCAGCGTTTTGCGCATGACACACACATCATGGTGGGTGACGAAAAGACTGACATGCGTTCCAGTGTGTACTATGGCTTCTGGCTCATCCTTACTGTTCTCTCCTTTACATCCCTCTTCCCTTCCAGGCTGCCTACTTTCTGGACTTCAAGCTCCAGCCTCAGACACGAAGACTACCTCCTCACCAGCTCTTGCAGTTTTGTAAAGTGAAATGCTTGTGACTATAAATCTCACATATTGTATCTCCTTACTGGTCTGACCCTCTAAGTGAACTCTAAGGAATAATTATGGCCAATTTTTTTAAACCTTAGAATGTTTATAAACTCATTAAAGAAATAGGCCTATACATATCAAAAAAAGAAAACCCATACAAATATATGATGTGGTGAAATGATTTCTTATGTTTGCACAATCCTTTGCAATTCACCTACATTGTCTTATTTGGCCATCATCACAAATCCTACAGGTAGGTTAGGACGGCTATTACAACTTCCATTTTTCACATGTAAGTAAGATGTGGGAGTTAACTGTCTTGGCAATGTCACATAACTGGGGCATGGCAGAGTTGGACTAGTCTAATACCTCTCTGGTGCACTTTCATCAACCGAAAGAGCCTCTCCCAAATACAAAATGGTGAGACAGACTATGAAGTTCAAATCTTCAGTAGAATGAAATCCATTTTAACCAGGAGACAAGGTCTCTGATGTTCTGTGAAGTAATTATATTTTCCCCCCATGAACATTAAATCTGAAGACCATGAATCATTCAGTTTATACCCATCTCCATTGCCCAAACACCAACCCCAGAGAAAAAAGCACTATAAACTCAGGCTGAACACTCAACAATCAGACTTCCAATTTCAGAAAATGAAGGGAACACTCCGAATACTTACAAGTATCTCTAAAACTCAGGTTTCTCACTGGTACTTGTTAAACAAGTTGTGTAGGTAACAGACATGTAAGCAGTTCTCATCATTATAATTTATGCATCTGATGCACTGAAATGAGGTTTGGCAGTTGTTTCACGGTTGTGGAAAAAATCAGCTTCATTTAAAATAAATCATCAAAATTCCACAATAGACTACAAAAGTAAGTGAGACTTTGGCTTTTCTATTTCCACTAACCACAGGAATGAGAAATAAGACATTCTATGAAAGCCTTAGAGCTACATCCATATAAAGCCATGAATACACTAGCGCTATGCAAAATCCAGAGAAAATGCAAATTTGCATCATTTGTTAACCATTGTAAAATCAGCCCAAATAAGGTTTTAGGTTTATTATACTCTTTCCTTATAGGAGGAAGCTGCAGTTGCAATTAGAGGGGAAATGACCAAAGTTGCCTCTGATGAATTTCTGCTCCTCTGAACAGCTTTTATAAACACATAAACCATGACTACATTCTCCATAACCACCAGCAGGAATGCCACGGAGAACTAGCCCCACTGCTCCCCGCTGCCCATGGTATACCCATTCATATCGAATGTCCCCAAGAGTCACCTGGGACAGAGCTTTAGAAGGCCCTGGGACCACCTGGTCCGCTTCTCTGAATTCCCGTGGTTTGTGTTCACATCCAGCCTCCTTGCAAGATGAGGGTAGCATCATCGTTTGCGTGGCAAGCAGAGGAAGAACAACCGTGCTCCAAGGGGCCTCATTTATTCATTCGAACAAACATTTATGGACAGTTTACTTCATGTCAGAGGTTGTGCTTCACTTGGGAACACAAAGGTGAAAAAGACAGATGTGTCTTCCCTCATATGGTTTACAGCCTAGTGTAGGAAGTAGATATTAATCACCAATCACACAAATATAATGCACCATCACCAACTGAGGTAGGCACTGGGCAGGATAGGACCATGCTACCAGGAGATATGTGACAGAGGAGCCCGGCCAACTATGGCTTTAGCTCCATGACTAGCGGCACCAGTTTTTCCCACATGACACACGCATGGTGGGTAGCAGCAAGACTGACTTGAGTTCCCGTGTGTACTATGGCTTCCGCCTTGTTCTTAGGTCTCCTAAGGAAGTGACATTTGTGTAGATTCTGAAGAAGAAATAGGCAAAGGGGTGAGGACAGGCTCAGCACTTCCAGAGGGGGAAGCACAGGTCTCATTGTGGGGTTCCAGTGAGAACCCTGATTCTGGCCAAGTAGGATGACCAGTAGGTTCTGAACCCAAGAGATTAGGCCTGGGCACAGCAGGGCGGGGCCTGAAGGAGGAATGGGGAAGGCAGGTAAAAACAATATAAACTCTGCTGTTAGGCAACAACAAGGCTCCACAGGGCCGTAAACAACACTGCAGGCAGCATGTTTATCATGCTGCCCCCTTTAAATACCGCTTCCAAGTTCCCTGTGCAACGTTTCTCCTTCCCCTCAGCTTACCTCACCCTTTCGGCGGCATCCTCTGCTGCTCAGGCCTGCCCTTCTCGCCTCATTAGTGGCGTGCACATGCCAGCTCACTTCCAGCTCCTGTCAGAGAGAGAATGTAATTACCTGATTTAAGTAACAAACTCTGAGGGGCGAATGGCTAATAGGTACGTTTCCCAGAAATGGTGTACTCCTTAAAGAACTACCAACGCTAATGAAGTCCCTGAAGGAGGGCTATTCATACATTTCTGAGCAGAAGAAGCTTCCACACGTGTTTGAAGATGGGGGACCAGCAAATTTTTATTGACCTTTGAGAAGATGATGACCTCCCTCAACAGCATATGAATAAACTGGAGACTTTAGGGAACAAAAGGAAGGAGAGAGAGATGGAGGGACCACAAGTCATTCCCCAGGAGTGTCCCCATGAGTCCAGACAGAGAGCAGCAGAAAGAGCACCTGAAGGCAGGTGACTCAGAGTGCTGAAAAGGAATGGGAGACATACCATCCACTTCTCAGACTAGGCACTCACACCTTGAAAGCTTTTCCCTCTGTCCAGGTATTGAGTCAACATGAGTATATTAAGAAAAACAAAAATGTGTGTATGTGTGCAGGATTTATCCCTGAGCTGTCAAATCTTTAGAAAATCAATATGATTCCAAAGCACTTTATCTAATAAATAGCATGTGCCAACACTATTCGAAATAAAAATCATATTTGACCCTCCAAAAACTTCCATGAGATAGGCACTAATATTATTCCCCATTTTAGAGGGGAAATGGAGGCAGAGAAATATTCAGTAACATCTCCCAAGAATAAAAAATTTTATAGTTAAACATCTAAAGGAAGATTTTTGTCCCTTGCTCTTAAAGTTCAAAACTATATTCGATACATTTTACACAACTATTTTGTATGAAATCAGGTAGAATTAAGGAGATATATATTAATCCAAAGTATGTAATATCATGAAACCATCAAATAAGCTACATATTAGTATTTTTTTAAAAATTTGAAGTAGGATATATAAAAACAGAAGTGATTAATGTAAATGTTCTGAGCCTTTGAGTAACACATGGGCTGAGATTTAGTTCAGCGTCTGCCTTAACCTGGCAGAACTTAATATTCACAATGTTGGGGTGAAAGTCCATCAGAGGCTGTATTAGTTCACTAGGGCTAAAGTGAAATACAATGAAGTACCACAGACTGGTGGCTTCAACAATAGAAATTTACTTTCTCACAGTCCTGGAGGCTAGTACCTCCAGGTACCACAGTACCACATACTTCTAAAAATTTCCTTCGTTTTCAGGTGACTGTCACCTTCTGTGTCTTCACGGGGACTTCCCTCTGCGCATGTATGTATCTGTGTCCAGATTTTCTCTTTTTATAAGGACACCAGTCACATTGGATTAGGTCCCATTCTAATGACCTCATTTTAACTTCTTACACTTCCCTCTTTAAAGACCCTGTCTCTAAATGCAATCACATTCTGAGGCACTTGGGGGTGAGGACTTCAACACATAGTTGGCGTGGGGGAGGACATAATTTGCCCCACAACAGAGGCAGTGGCCTGTGAATTAAGAAAAAGTCACTCGAATGGACAGGAACAGGCTAAAGGAGTTAAGAAAGCAACTTGGGTTGGCAACCTGCCACCTGGTGTGAACTGTCCCTGGAGGGATTGAGCCCACAGGAAGAGAGAAGATTCTGAGAATAGCAGCCCAACTTCACCACACTCCAAAGGGGAAAGATTCTTCATGGCTACAGCTAGTGTATACTCAAGAGGATAATATTTGGCTGAAACTCATGCCTACTTCCCCTAATTGTGGCCTTAGGTTGTTATTTGATCCTCTTAAATTAAGTAAGAGTTCAAACAGGCACATATATGCTGTGGATTTGATGTTGGAAATTAATGAGCCCAATCGTATCACATAGCCTTTTAAAGGTTATCACTTGATTATGTGGGCAGGAGCAAATTGTAGTGATATCTCATGAATCGTTAATACATTTTCCTTTGGAAAAAAAGACAGCATACTTTGTCTAGCAAAAGTACAATAGGGATTAATCCTGAAAGCCAGAAATCTGTGGGTTGTTTTATTTGCTTTTTCAAATTAACTTTTTGACTTTAACTTTCAATGCTCAGTTTTCTTTTCTTTAAAAATTTACCAATTTACATTATACAAAATGTGTTTTACTTTTATAATTAAGAAAACTTTTAAACAATTACCACAAACTTCTAAAAATTCCTTTTTTGGAAAAAAACAGTTTTTAGTTTTTGTTTTTTTAATTTTTTTTCCAGTAATTTTTACTGTAGTTAATAAAATAAGTATGATCCTAAGCAGGATAAAATGAAGTTTTGGAGAATGAATCACACACTGTGTGATAACTTCAGAGGGGTGTCTATAAAGGAAATATTTTGGGAGCCATGAGTAACACAAACTTCTCTCTGCAAATGTTCCTCCTCTTGCCAATCACAAAGTAACTTGTTGGAAAGAAGAGGACACCCTAATAAATATTCTAATCAGCCTGAGACAGGCACCAAAACCCAGGTCAGCTCATGGAGAAAATTTCACTTATAAAGATCCAACTTGATAGTTTTCCACACAATGGGAAGAAAATGTTTGTTATACATACATATACCTGAGAAAGACTTAGTAACACAATACATGAACTCCTAAAATCAATATTAAAAAAACAAACAACCCAATAAAAAAAGAACAAATGAACAAATGACATGTACAGTCAATTTATACACACACAAAATATACAAATGGCCAATAAGCACATAAAAATATAGTTAATTAACATCATTAATCAGCAAGTAAGTACAAACAAAAACCATAATGATTTATCATTTCTGCACTCACTGGAACAGCTAAAATTTTTAAAGTTGACAATACCCAATGGTCAAGGATGTGCCAAGCAACTAGAAGTCTCAGATATTGATGATGTGAAATGTGTGCAAACACTTTTGAAAACTGTTTAGCTTGTTCTTAAACTAAATATACACTTGCCTTATGACCCAGCCATTCCAATCCTAGTTATGAACCCAAGAGAGATGAAAAATTTCATCCCTAAAATATTTGTATAATAATGTTTACAGCGACTTTATTCAATAGCTCCAAACTGAAAGCAACTCAAATATCCAACAACAGAAGAATGGAAAAATAAACTGTGTTATATTCAGACAATTCAATACAATACTACACAGAAAAATAAAGAATGAACTACTGACATACACAACAATTTGGATGTATCTTAAAAACAGTGCGCTGTTCGAAAGAGGCCACAGATAAGTGCATCCTGTTTGATTCCATTTACATGAAGCTCAAGAAATAACAAGGAGAAATTGTGGAGAGAGAAATATCAGAACCATGGTGCCTGTGGGGTGAGGTTAGATGGGAAGAGGCCAAGGAAACTTTTTGGGGTGGTGGATAAGCAGGTGTATAGTTCTATACAAAATTCGTTGAATTGGACATTTAAGATTTGTGACTACCATGGTATATAAATCTTACTTCCATAAGGGTGTCACAAATGATTGTTATACAAAACTGACTTTGCAACTTTCCGGCATTTTACGTATACCCCGTTCCATTATTTCATCTCTGACTTGCCTGACCCGCCCACTGGCTGCTGACAAGGCCCCGAGCATGGTGACACGACCCTCCCACGGAGGTCAAACACCCCAGTGAACCTTTCTTGTTTGTCAGGCCTCACAGAACATGACATGTCACAAGATTAAAGTCTACAAGACCCTTTTTAAGAGCCATTAGTTCTGAGGGCTCTTGGCAAGAGATAATGTGGTAAATGGAAAGAACACAGGCCATGGAGCCACTGAGGCCGGAATTTAAGTCCCAGCTCACCCATTTATCAGCTTTGAGCAGGTTATTTAATATCTCCGGGCTTTTGTTCCTTCATTTGCAGGACCGATGATTGCAAAGACCAGAGATCATGTGAATAATGTATCTAGATTAAGGTCTTGCACATAGTAGGCCCCCAATAATGTATAACTACCACTGGCCAATCAGCTCCCTGAAAGTAGAGGGCCATGGTTATTTATGGGTTCAATAAGTATATTATAAATAAGTGAATAGCCACAGATATTTCTATTTTTCTTCAATCCTGTGAGAAAACACCAAGGTGTATAACCAAAAAGAAGCAGGATAGGTAATACACAGCAAGTATTTTTGTGAATATATTGTTCTATCTCAGCACACACCCAGTGTTCTTATCTGAAACCCTTGAGATCGGATATGTTTGACAATTCAGAATGCTTCTAATTTTTATAAATGTAATAGGGTGCATATATTAAAACTATACATTTATAACCCACTTGGTGGATAAGGGCACCACCCCACATCAAATATATTAATATTTCCATAGCAAAACTTATAAAAATTCACATTAAATGAAATAAAAAAGATGAAATATTTCCATCAGTTCAGGTTTGCTCTGCCACCAAATAAATTATTTTTAAAGTAACAAAGTAACTATTGTTTGATTTCAAAGCTGTTGGGACTGCAGAATTGTTGCAGAACCTCTAAGAGCTCACATTCACAGAGCACCTCCAATGCACCAGGCACTCTCGCCTAAGCACTTGGTATATATTAACTCACTTATTCTTCGTAACAACCCTATGGGGTAGGTAACATTATTATTATTATTTCCAAGTTACAGGAAAGGGAACTTAAGCACAGACAGGATAAGTCATGTGCTCAAGGTCACACACTTAACCCCATAGTCTGTACCTTTACTCGCTCTGCCTCACCGCCTCAGTCTCCCCTTTTTTGGTATCTGCAATGTGGGCTTTGAGGAAGCCTCCATCCTCACTCTCTACCCTCTCCCACCAAAAATATTAAAATTATAAAAATTACTAAGCAGTCCTGGTACTGGTCTTTCCATCCTTTTAGATGTCTTTTCTACTTTGGAAACTTTGAAGCTTGTTGGAAGGAGTTACTTTAAAGACTGCTCTCCTTAACAGGCTCAAAGAAAGTATTCACATTTACCTGAGACAATCAGATGAAACCACAAACAAGAAAAAGACCAAAAAAAGGGGAAAAAAAACCTTCTGGCCCAGATTACTAATAGAAGGCCACATTCAGAAAAGGTTTAGCCAGCGGTGTGAGTTGCAAAGAGAAGCCAGAAGCCTACAAAGCAGAATAACACTCTTTCAGCGACCACCAGGTCATTAAAAAATACATTCAAATTTATGGGCACGCCAGCCACCTTATCAAAGGAAAACAATATAAAAAGCTCATGGCTCCGAGGGGGAAAGAGCAGAACCTACTCCGCAAAAGAGGAAAGCACGGGCATCAATCATGTCGCTGGCCCCGTGTTAACAACTTCTAAACAGTGAAGGTGAAAGAACATTTGTTCACCAAAAGGTCACTTTCCCAATGCAAGGGGGAAGGTTTAGGAGCACATGTTGGAAAGTTTGCTTCAGTGTGCGTGTTATTTTACCCCTGGGCCCAGTTTGTCTGCGAAACAAGGTTGGTGGTAGTGAGCAATTAGTCTGGCAGCTAATCAGTGTCATTGTGCTGAAACCTTTCAGGAAACCATCCCAACTTAAAGGAATGATGCTTCAAGGCGAGGTCTGCTTCTCATGGAAAATACCAAGCCCTGAGGAAACCCTCTTGGGCACAGGCACTTCCCCTCAGGTCAGTATTTAACCTGAGAGTCTATAAGGTACTTAACTCTACAATGTGTGTTTGGGAGCCCTTGTTAAAAGAAACCCAGTTTCCTCCCTCCAAATGGTTTAAAATCTAATTGGGGAAATAAAAAGCATAATCATGTCAGGGATGGAAAATATATACGAGTGCAAGAGTTGGCAAAATGTTTGGACTTGTATTTCTCTGTTCCTCTTTCTCTGTTTTTTATACACAACTCAAGTTTCAAGCTTCATTCCAACCTCACTGAACTCTCAGGAAGTAACTGAACCCACTTAGGTCAAGTATTTCCCAACAGTAATGTTTGCCTAAAACAATTTGTCTGCTCCCCACTACCTCAACACCGAATGGAGAACAATTGGTCTATATGGAACAGAGCAAACAGAAACCCAGGTCTTGCTCAACAAGTGTTTGTTGAATTTACTTGAAATCCTGCCCAGTTATGCCCAACCTAGAGAGCTGTGTTCATGAATCCAACGGGGAATGATTCACTAACCCCCAGTAACTTGTGCTTATGTATTTTAGAGGAACATTCTCCTCCATGCAACCTACATTCCTTCCTGTGGGAAGCTTTAGACTACATAGCTATAGCTTCTTAAGTAAACCTTTTACATTC
Organism: Mirza zaza; assembly: GCA_008750895.1. Classification (NCBI taxonomy): domain Eukaryota; kingdom Metazoa; phylum Chordata; class Mammalia; order Primates; family Cheirogaleidae; genus Mirza; species Mirza zaza. The sequence continues at coordinate 23,145 of VSMD01056181.1, forward strand.
ACAAAATGCTAATTTCCTACTGTTTAAATTAACATGTTTTTAGTACTGGCCTGACCTTTGATATAATGCCACCCCAAGATTCTCTGCTGTCTGAGACATGGTTGGAGGTGGAGAGTGGTAAGGCAGTGAGATGTGAAGAAAAGCAAACTGAATAAGAAATTAATCTCAAGACAAGCGGAGGAGGAGGGAGTCCCCAGCCCACACCAAGGAAGGTAATTTCCACCTTAAGAAGGTCATTCTTAACAGTCCAGGCTCACAACAGTAAGGAAGGTTTTCTTATCTTACTCTGAGGTGACTCCACCCTCCTGAATTATTTAACAGACAAAGCCAGCAAAGTACGAATAAACTGATGTTGCATACCAGACCATGAACTTCATATTCTCACAATGTGGTAGAGTACTTATTCATACAAATAAGCAATTTAAAAATAGTAAATGTATTTTTTAATCTTAATAAACTATAACGAAATTCTTATCCCATCTAAACTCTATGAGCTGAAGTCAGCCAAACCTTTAAGGGGTAAGTGAAAAGGGCCCATGACTTCATTCTATTCCAGTAAAAAAAAAAAAAAAAAAAAAATCTAATTTCTCTCACCTCCCTTTGTACCCTTTTTAGGGTATAAAGTTTCCTTGGGTTCCTTCTTGGGTTCCTCCACTTTCCTAAGCCAGTTACCGTTCACTATAGTTTAGATGTTTATCTTCCAATCATCAGGTTGAAATTTCAATTCCCCAATGTTGGAAGTGGGGCCTAATGGGAGGCGTTTGGGTCATGGTGTTGGATCTCTCCTAAATAGACTAATGTCTTTCCTGGGAGGAGGATGGCCCGAGTGAGTTCCAGCTCTATTCATTTCCAAGAGTGTTCCCCCAAGAGCTGATTGTTACAAGGATCCTGGCACCTTCTCTCTCTCTCTTGCTTCCTCTCTCTCGCCACATGATCTCTGCACACACTGGCTCCCTTCACCTTCCAACATGAGTGAAAGCTTCCTGAAGGCCTGATACAGATGGTGGTCACACTTCTAGCACAGCCTGCAGAAGCGTAAGCCAACTAAACCTCTCTTCTTCATAAATTACCCAGCCTTGGGTATGCCTTTATAGCAACACAAACAGACTAAGACACCATTATAATTTAACAAATTTTTACAAGGAGGTTATTATATGCCTGTTGGATAGTGCAAGTGCTCTGTGAACAAAACACAAGTGGCTGCACCCTCTTGAGGCTTACAGTCTTCTGGTGAGGAAGACAGACCTTCAGCAGGGAAGCTCACACCCTTGGAGGCTCACTACAGAAAAAGAGAGAGAGAGAGACTGGCAGAGGCTCAAAATCCATCTTTTTAAGAAAAAGAAATTTATAGTGGCCTATTTTTCCACTGAAAGGAATTATCTCATTCACGTGAAATATAAAAGTGGTTTCTAATAAACAAATAGCAATGTGCCACATCAAAGAGAGTATGACAAAAGCAGTGCTCTGGCAACAAGAGCAAACAACTAAATTGTCATGGGTATGAATGACATCAGAGTAAAATACTTAAAATATGAATTAACTTATCTGAGAAGTGTTGCTAAATTATGGCACTGTAACACAAACTCTTTTAGAAATGAAAGAGATCACTCATTCATGACCAATATGTACTATTTCATACAGTGTTCTAGCAAGTTTGATTATCTAGCATTACTTTGTAAGTTCTTTTTACAATATGGACCATTGAGATAATGGTCATGTTCATACTGCATGCTGGGGAAAGCTGACAAGACTGCAAACAAAGGAAACCACCTAACAGCTCTGGCTACCCAGGCCCCCTCCTGAGGGATTAGGGATCAGTATCAGCTCCCACATATAATTCATGTGCTCCCACCACTCCCATGATGCCCGTTTCGTTCTGTTTTTTTACTATAGCCAGAAAGTCATAGAGAGGTAGCTGTTTTCCCCATCCGACAACATCAACAAGTTCTTTCATTGTGTTAAAACTGTGAAGACCCCAGTTCCACTGACATCCAGCAGGTGGAGGCCAGTGCTGTTGCTGAACATCCTGCAATGCACCGGAGAGCCCCACTTCTTGTTATGACCTCTGGTTTAGACCTCTCCCTCTCCCTCTCCCTCTTCCTAAAGGGATTTCCCCCATGGCTGGCTTGGTTTATTAGGAGAAGATCACAAGCCAGTTGAGGAGGAGGCTGCTACAGAGAAATTTGCCTGAATATTTGATGAATGGATTCAGAATGACCTGACATTCTTCTTGTCACCTAAGCTCTCTATTAGCCTCCACAAAACCCGGGGGGGAAGAAAGCATACAGAAGTGAGGGAGGAAAGAAGAGGAAAAGGAAGATAAGGGAAGAGACTAAGTATGAAATATAAGAGTAGGAGATGAAACTATTTTCAAAACAGGACAGCAGTGACTATGTTTATTATGGGAGACTAAAAACCATCCCAACATTATAACTGTCTCACCAGTAATTTACTAGCATTCTTACTGTTCCTCCAAATGCCTATCTTCCTCCTTCCCATCTTGGGCCTTTGTATGTGCTGTTCACTCTCACTCCTTCTTTACCTCCACCTGTGGTTCACCTTTGGGGTGATTTTGCCCCCTAGGGGACATTTAGCAATGTCTTGAGACTTTTGATGGTTGTCACAGCTGGAGGATTCTACTGGCATCTAGTATGTAAAGACCAGTGATGCTGTTAAACATCTTGTAATGCACTGGGCAATCCCTCCCCCACAACAAAGAATTATCTAGTTCAAATAGCAGGAGTGTGGGAAGTTGAGAAACCTGCCCTTCCCTCCTGTCTGTTCACCTGCCACTTAGCTGAATTGACAGTTACTCAAGGAAGCCTTCTCTGACTCCTCTGAGACATGCTCTCATCACAGCCTGGGCTTTTCCTTCATGTATGTGTCACAAACGTGATGAAAACCCATAGTTAATTGTATCTGTGTTCGCTGCTTATGCCTGTCTTGCCGTCACCGTACATTCCGGGCCTCACATTTGTTAGATGAAAGAAAAGACTTCAGGGCTTCCCAGTGGAGAGCAGCCTTCAAAACAATTTAAAAGCTGCACACTGAACCAGTCTCAACACTGACACTCATACCTCATTTTTTATTAAAAATGGTCCTTCCCAACATGACTTCACTAGATTGCCCTCCAAATGCCTTTGGCTGTTTTAAAGGTCAAATCCCTCCTCAAAGAACAATTACCACATTAAGGGCATTCAAGAGAATGGGAGGCAGACCTATAAACAATATACTAAGCATTGGAAGCACAACCCTCCAAGATAACCACATCCAAAAGGATAATACCTATTTGGACATACAAGCTTTAAGAACTTTGTTTAGATGTCAATTTTAGATTTGATAGTCATAACACCATTCTTTGCATTTATCCTGTGGAAGTGCACAAAAATAGGATAGCAGATAATTTTGTTAATGAAAAGAATAGGAAGCAAACGAGCATGAAATAAGACAATTTAGAGGTTTACACATGTATTGAAAAGCCCATCAAGTCTGGAAACCAGGTATAGCTGTGTTCAGCCCCTGGCTCTGCCTCTTATTAAGTGTGTGATGTTAGGCAGTTTTCTTAAATTATCTGAGCTTGAATTTATTAATCTAACATGGAAATGAAAAACACCCACCTCTTGGAATCACTATAAGGATTAGTTGAACAATACATTTAAAGTACTAGCACAAATCCTAACTCCATCCTTACAAGGGGCTCTGAATAATAAAGGTCTACTTTCTAGCAAAGAATTATAGCATCACTCTAACTGCAAAAATCATGTAACCTGAGAAGGCAAGCTAAGACTATTCCTCCATTCACTTAGTGGATGTTTACTGAGCAGCAGGTCCTATATTGGGGGTACAACAAGAGTGGGAATCTTACCACAATGGAAGCCCTATGTGTTGCTCATCAATACCTGTAGTAGTATGATAGTATAATAGTGGGTCCAAGAAATTATGTTATTTCAGACTCACAGGACAGTCTTTTTGCCTTGAAAAATCGGCCTTAATCAAATCCATATAATTAATATTTGTATCACTTTGCATTATTTGGTTGCAAGAAACAGAGCCTTAAGCTGAGTAATTTGAGTAAATGGCAATTCACTGCAAAGATGATGTGTGGCTCAGAGAACAAAAGGCCTGAAGAAATAGGCTCAGGAAGATAGAACCAGAGCTCCCAAGTTCTCACCTTTCATCAGAGCTGCTGTGTGGATGAATCTGCTCCAGGCATTGCGTGTTTGTTTAGCCCCCTGCCTTGCATCTTTCCTCTCACCCATCACAGTCCCAGAATAGAGAGTCTAATAGCCTATCTTAGCACACCTACCCCCCTCTCAGCTAAGGAAGGTCAAGTCACCTTCAATGACAATCACACCAAGACTACCCACAGACTGGGCATGGTGGCTCACGCCTGTAATCCTGGCACTCTGGGAGGCCAAGGTGAGAGGATCGCTTGAGGTCAGGAGTTCAAGACCAGCCTGAGCAAGAGTGAGACCCCGTCTCCACTAATGAAAGAAAGATTAGCCAGGAATCATGGTGTACACCTGTAGTCCCTGCTCAGGAGGCTGAGGCAGGAGGATCGCTTGAGCCCAGGAGTTTGTGGTTGCTGTGAGCTAGGCTGACACCACAGCACTCTAGCCTGGGCAACAGAGCAAGACTCTGTCTCAAAATAAAAGACTACCCACAATAGCAGAAGAGTCATTCCCTCAGAGGAAATCAGGGTAATATGCACAAAAGAGAAAGAAGGGATGATGGTGGCTAAAACACAACAAACATCTATAATAAGAAGAAGAAGAATGAGAGCTAGCTTTTAATGAGTACTTACTAGGTATTAGGTACTATGTTAAGCACCTTACATCTATATTTTATTGAACTCTTACCATAACCCTATGAGGTAGAAAGTAGTATTACTTTCATTTTAAAGATTGTTCAGATTGAGCACAGATATGTTTAATAACATGCCCTGCATCACACAGCTATAAAAATGGAAACATGGTCTGATATTGAGTGTGCATAATCGCTACTTCTGTTACTAACTTTGGACAATAAATAAACAAGTGCTCCAAACTCCAAATTTTAATATTAAAAAGAAAACCCTAAAAAATCCTATACTGTGATAAGTATATTTGGTGTTAGCCGCTGTAAATGATAATCTAGTTAAAGAATAACAGGTAGCAGCAACCGCAGAGCTTAACATATGTGACTTAGAAAGCCAGAATAATGTTTCTCAAAAAGAGAAGAATGGTAATTTATTGACTACAAAGGCTTTCCTAATCTCTCTGTAGCTTAGAAACTGTTAACCTTGGCAGTGAACAAGTGACTGAACTGCAAATTGGATTCTAACCACCAGCACAAACAAGTTTTCAGTCAAACATCTGTGGATTAGTCAAACTCAATGAAAAACTGAGAATATACAAATATCGTCTATCAGCATGTTAGTTTTATATCTAAAATAAATTCTCCGTTGCTGAATTGATAGGGGAGAAGCTGTTATTTCCTTTTTCTACCCACAAAATCTGGAATGGGCTATAAATATTTCTATGTTGTGCTTATCAAAATTTTAATCTCCTGCAGAACTTCAACAGTATTAATAAGTAAATCAATGTGCAGAGCTAAGGAACCAAACACCTCTCCCAAAGTGCACGCCTGTCAAGGGTGTCACCCCTTGTCCCATCAGCCAGACACAAACCTGACCCTGGATGCAGACTGTGTGGTGGTGAAGAGCTTTGGCCCAAAGTCAGGCGGCCTCAGTGTGAGTCTCAGTTCATCGCTGTGTGACTCAACTTCCCTGTGCCTGTGTTTTCTCACCTATAAACAAATGGCTGTTTCCAAGAGTTGCTCTGAGCACTAAATCAATAACACAGTAAGTTGCTTGGAACCATATCATCTTAGGGTGGATTCCCAGGAAGCCTGAGGAGAGGATTCTTCTGAATTTTTGAGGGAGTCAGAGAAGCAGAAGGGGGCAGTGGAAGGAAGCTGGGCCAGGGCGTGGTGTCCACTGGAGACCAGCGCCAGCCCCATCCGTGGGGAGCTCTGCAGCATGAACCACACTGCAGGGCAGTCCCATCTTGAGGCAGCGGGCTGGACTTCTGTATTCGGTAGTCAGTTGACCATTGGTCACTCGCTAGAGATTTAGGAGAAGGGAGGGACTGAAGAGCCAGATGGTCATTTTGTAGAGAGGAGGGTCCCTATGAGCATTCACAATGAATCCTCAAAGCAGGCACTACCAGCATTTATACACATGCCTGTGTGGCACATCTTAAGTGCTTGATAAATATGAGCTCTTCACTTTGCCCTCAACTTAGCAAATATTTATTAAGCCCAGGACTCTTAATGTTTGTTAATGAAGATATAAAGACAAATAATGTGTAATTGCTGCCCTGGGAGTATTCACAGTCTAGCTGGAAATATAGATGTACATTGGACTAATAAATAAAGCAATGGGAAATAGGAGAAACTGTCTTTGATACCCCTATTCTCATATCCCTTTGTCTTTGAACGCCCCTCTTTCATCCAATCCTGGGGCTCAAGGTCTTTTCTCTGCTGAACATTGTTCCCTTGGCAACATTCAATGTCCAGACTTATATGTCAGAATTCTTTTTTTTTTCCCCCTCAGGACCTAGATGTGTGATAATGGCAATGGATTAAGCAATAAACCATGCCAGTGTTTTTCAAACTGCATTAACAAGTCATGAAATCAAAGAAGTACATCCTAATAACTTGTAATTTTGAAAATAGAAATGGAATACAACAGAATAGAGAATAAAATATCAGAATGTATCATAGTAATAAATATGGTTATAAGAGTAAGTATGGTTGTTATGTCATCACATATATCTGCATACATATAATATATATATTTATATTTCCTGGTTTTAGGTGAAACATCTTTCTTAAAATGGATTACCATCCAAAACATTTGAGAAACTCTGAACCAAAAACTAAATCTGACTGTGTTAGCTTGTTAGTGTATTATTCCACTCAGATAACATATAGTCCCAAATGGATCACAGTATAATTACAAAAAATGAAAGTATGAAGTCTGAGATAGCAATTTCAAGTAAATTTACATAACAAAAGGGTAAATATTTTGTTCAGTTAAGTCTTTCATCATCCCTTATATTAATAACCTGCTTCGTCAATAAGGTTTTTGAATGTCTTACAGAGTTCTTTGCTGTATGCTGAGGATATAATTCATAAAAAACTATAGTCAGTTGGGCCGCTCAGGAATTTATAATTTCACAAAGTCACAAGCACAAGGAGATAATTTTAGTAAAGTGTGGTAAATGCTCCAATGGAAGAATGCAAGTGCTAGGGTAGAAGAGGGATTTAAACCTCACTCTGCACAAGGCATTTTTCTTGGTTGTCATGGGGGACACCTGGTACCTGCTCTCAGGAACCTTAAGATCTCATTTGGGAGATAAAATGTATGAAAAGAGATAAAAATAAAATAATACACAGGTACTTTTTTTGAAGAGGGGTAAGGGATTAGGTTTTTGGGTTTTGTTTTTTTTTTCACTTGATCTTAGCCAAAAGGATCAAGAGGCAATGGTTTTTGTTTTTTTAACTCCAGGAAGACAAATGAGAAATACAAAACCAGACTAGTTTGATTCAGGCCGTGGATTAATGAACTAGGGCCTAAGAAATACAAATTAGGCACATGTGTTGGTGTTTAGCCTGGCATACAGTAGGCATTTAATAATTGTTGAATAAATGAATATATGCAAATATTTGATCATTGATGAGTGGTTTGCTCCTCTGACCATTTTTAGTAACTTGCAAGAGCAATAGTTAAGAAGGATCCTCTGCATGCTAGTCTTATCTAATCTCTCCAAAACAAATAAGCACAAATCCAGGGAATCTGTCCAGCCCCTGAAAACCTATCACCTATGACCATTAGTGGGTGGTGATAACAAGACTATAATATCTAAGAGGGAAGGAAATCATTTTTGGTGAATTGTAAGAAAAAAATATAAAGATGTAGGAAAATACCACATTTGAATAATTTTTACTTAGCAATATGTTTCTTTTAATCAGCTTTATTGAGGTATTATTTATTAATACATACAACAAAATTCACCAATTTCAAGTGTACAATTTGGTAAATTTTGACAAATGTATATAGTCCTGTAATCATCAACACAATCAACATATAAAACAGGTTCATCACATCAGAAAGTTCCACATGCTCCTTTTACTTAGCATTATGCTTTAAAGCAAACTCTGAGTTTGAGAAATTCAGCCATTGATGTTAAAACCAAGTAAGCAAAAAGACAAACTCTGTTACCTATAATACAATCATAATCACTTAAATTAACCTCTCAATAAAAGTATCAAGGCAAATTATGAAAAACCAAGAGATGATACTTAATAACAAAAGCGTAGACTATAGAAAGACAAAGTGCCTCCAGAAAAGTAATCTACCATGTAATTTATACAGGTCTTACTTAAATCTGCATCAGATTAAATTTGATCCCAGAGCCTAGGCAACTATAATATCTTCAGAGGCAATGGACATGTGGTAAGACAAACCCTCTGTTCCCCAACAGATCTTACTGAACAGGTAGCAACCAGAGAGACCAAAGAAGAAAATGACCTGAACATCTTCCAGGTATCTAAAGAGTTACATAAAACTTGCAGCTAATTTCTTCTGTGTTCTATATAAGGAGTTAACATAAGGAGTTAACTGTGTTCCAGTTGCACACAGAAGAGAAACATTAAATAACTAAGTAGTCATGAGGATGACTCTATAAGTTTCAGATATTTTAAAAAAAAAAAAAAAAAGAAAGAAAGAAAGAAAGATGCCAGATGGGAATATTAAAGGCAGGAACCAAATTAAGCCTGAGATTACCCAGGAAGATAAAAAGATGACTAGGAGAGTAACAGCCAGTGCAGACCAGAGGCAGAACACAGCCGGCCAGCCCAGAGCAGACGGACGCAGCTCAGACTTGGCTCAAGCCCAAAACAAGCACAGCATACCCCTATCCAGAGCGGCCAGGGAATGAACTGTGTGCTAAGCAACTGAGTCATCACATGTTACAATAACGTCTACAGTCCATTCTGAAGAAGAATGTTTTCAGTATCAAAAGAAATCTCATATAGTTGGGCAGGATGAACCTTACATACTTTTGCCCAGGGACAAGAGACAAGCCAAAAATGAATAAAATACAACTTTGATATACACACTTCCCCTTCCCCCCACACCAACTGTTTTCAATCAGATTTCAAAGGAAGGAAAACATACAAAGAAAACACAAATTCAAATTTTTACCCCGAAAAATAACTAGATCAAAGAGTTTGAGAGAGTTCTATTTTATAGTTTCAAAAATGTTAGTTCCACTTAAACATTTTCTGGCCTGCATGGATCTTTCCCGTAATAATCAATGGCCTGGGGGTCATATCTCAGATGTTTACGTGCGCGATAGCTACCAAAAACCCCTTGATTGAAGAGACACCACAAAATTTTGCTAGATACCACAAGTCTTGCTAAACATTCATACAACCGACTTTGGCCAATCCCTAATATATTCCCCAGCAGTGAACTCGGGAGCACCCAGCTGAAAATGGTTTCTCAGGTCCCTGTTAGGAGCTCTCAGGTGAATGTTCATCCTCATTCCTGATGACCCATCTTCCTACAAAGTCCTTGGGAATCTTCAGGGCCTCCTTCCTTTGATTCTGAGTTAAACCTGAAACAGTTATGGTTAACATCTTCCTGAATATCAGTGAGAAGACTAAATCCCCAAGAGGAAGAGGAGAAGAAAGATGAGATGGTGGTGAGATGCTACTGCTACGGACCCTGAGTAGATTGCTTTAATTAAAACCAGGTAGATGGTGTTTTACCGAAAAATGTTCCCCAGAACTATGATAAGATCACCTGGCCCTGTGCTTCTTGAATCACCTGAAGACCTTATTAAAATACACATTCTGATTCAGTAGGTCTGGGATGAACTCAACATTCTGCATCTCTAATAAGCTCTTAGGTGGCGCCCATGTTGCTGGCCCACTGGCCACACTGAGTAGCAAATTCCTAGGGCCTTTGTTTAAAAATTGAGATTTCTAGGCCCCAGCTCTGAATAACTGAAGCTATGGAAATCAGCACTGTTTGAGCAGTTTCTCAGATGATTCTTACACACACTAAATTTTGAGAAGCATTTAGTTTACTGCCTCACTGCTGGGATAGTGGCACATCCTGAGTCTACATTAGCCAGTTACTCTGGTGGCAGCTGGAGTAGCATTGTCGGGGGGCACAGGGTGGGGTTTTGGGGAGAGCGTACTCTGGAAAGTTTGGATGGTGGCTCCCGAACACCATGACTAAGCTAAGCTACTTTACCTCTCTTAACTACTGCTTTTCTTCCCTGCTGCTGTAAATAACTTTTACCTGGTGGTGGCAGTGGAGGTGGGAGTTTATTTCATTTGGTTCTCCAAGGAAGAAAGCCAAAATATTGGGAGTGGCAAGGTGCCACATGCTACTTAGGTTGGATCTTCTTTACATTTTTCTGTAATTTTCTAATTTTCTACAAGAACATCTATTACCATTATAATCAGAAAAAAAGAAACTTTCTACAGTCTTCTAAGTGGGAGCTGCCACATCATTAAGAAACTAGCACAGAATGCAATACTTCCTAAAGCAGCAAGCTGAAGGTTAGCTGTTATCTATACTCCAGATAAGGTTTCTGATTCTCGGAAACCTTACCTCTGGATTTCATTTACTGGAACTTTTTGCCTGTTAATCTGTTTCATTAGGCCTTGCCTAGTAAAAAGGCAGATTTCAGACTTATATCTGTTTTTCTCGTAAGAAAACTGGACCTATCTACCATTGCACATTCCTGGTATTTTCTTTCTTTTGGTTCTTAGTTGGTTTAATTTTACTAAACTGCATTATTTATTAACTGAAATAAATGGCCCACACGACCTATTCACTAGAGGTGAGCACTTCTAACCATTCTGATTCTATTTTCACTGCTGTTTACCTCTTTTATTTAACTTATCAAAGATATTAATACCGACCAGGTTCATTCTGCCAACACACAGGAGATCAATCACTGTGAAATGGGTTTTTACAAAGGAGAAAAGATTATTCATTAGGCAGCTCAGAGAGGAGGCAGGAGAACAGCCTCAAATCCTCCTCCCGGAAGATAAGTCTTAGGGACATTTATGAGTTAGAGAAATGGGGTGCTCTAAGGCACAGGGAAAGGTGATTGGCAGTGGGGAAAAATGAAGTAAACAGTGACCTCCACAAGCATAGTTGGGGTTCATGCCATTTCATAGAGCATATGTTCAGAAAATGGCAGCAATAGCAGGATCTGAGTGTGGAATTGTTGGTCCTCCGACATCAAAAGGCCACCTCTCAGGCGTTGGCATTCACACAGGCCCAGCGGAAGGGTCAGTGGTCTCAATCTGTCTGAACTGGGCAGAGGCTGCTTCAAGTTCCTGAAAAACAACTGCAGCACCCGTTACCATGGTGACTTACAAATGTTATCTATAAGGTAGCCAGTGAAGTTTAAGTTACAGCATTCAGTGGCATGGCCCTCAGCTGCTAAGGCCTTCAGCTTCATGGAAAAAAAAAATAACAAAAAGCAGGAGTCCAAAAGCAAACAGGGCAGGCTACAATTGGCAGATCTCATCAGATTAACCCCTCGGTTTCAATAAGCTTATGAAAGATGAACATTTAGCTCACTTAATTCATCCCTCCCCCATTCTCTCTGTATGTGATAATTAACAATAATAAATGTTTCAAAACCTCTATTTTTTAATCCATCAACCTTTGACATGATCTAGTGACTTCCCGCTGTGTCAGGTGATGAAGATATTAACATCCTTACTCTTTATTTAATTTTCCCTTCCTCTTCTCTTCTCAATTCAGTTATCTAAACCTTTAATTTTTCAATTTATGCTCTGTACTAAATCCATAATTACCTTTAATGTTTGGTGCATAAATTGATTCTAAAAATTTGAAAACTAATAAACAGCATTTATGTCATCATGACTATCTCAATATTATTTCCTGCAAAGCCAAGAAATACCTGGTTTACCTGTCCTTCTCGAAGGCCCCAGGTCACCACGTGGGGCAACCCCAAGCGTGCACTCCTGTCATCCCAGCCAAATGGATTTTCTTTTACCATACAGTTTTGATTGTTCCAAATCCTATCACATTTTTGTTTGCTTCATATTTAGGCCATGGCTGTCTTGTACTTTTTGATTTGATTCAGTTTGGAGGGCAGAGAGAAGATGTTTAATTATCTTGTCTTCCCCTTTCAAATATTAATAGAAGAAATGTAAGCTTCCACCGTGGCCTGAAATGTACTCTCAACCATATGACAAAATCTACTTTTTCCAGGCCAGGCACAGTGGCTCACGCCTGTAATCCTAGCAGTCTGGGAGGCCAAGATGAGAGGATCGCTCAAGGTCAGGAGTTCGAAACCAGCCTGAACAAGAGCGAGACCCGACTCTACTAAAAACAGAAAGAAATTAGCTGGACAACTAAAAATATATAGAGAAAAAAATTAGCCGGGCATGGGGGCACATGCCTGTAGTCCCAGCTTCTCAGGAGGCTGAGGCAGGAGGATTGCTTGAGCCCAGGAGTCTGAGGTTGCTGTGAGCTAGGCTGATACCACAGCACTCTAGCCTGGGTAACAGAGTGAGACTCTGTCTCAGAAAAAAAAAAGAAAGAAAAAATCTACTTTTTCCAAGGGACACTTTTCTCATACGGTCCTAGGTCCTCTTCCCGCACAGACCGATGGCTCATGAGGTTCCACACAGCACTCAGCCTGGCTTTCCTACGACTTCTTTCTTGGTTCTCTCCCTCTTTTTGTTCTCACTGACAAATGTCTTCAAAAAGGATACCTGGAAGGTAAATTTTCTGAGCCCTTACATGTCTGAAAATATTCTAATTCTACTCTGATACTTGATGCACAGATTGAGTTTGAAATTTTTGTATCAAAATATCTTTTCCTGAGAAATTTGAAGGCCTTACTTTTATATTCTAATACCCACTGTGGCTGATGAGATGCCTAATACCAGTCTGATCCTCCTTCCTTTTTAGGGAAACTTAAAAAACAAAAAACAAAAAAAATCTTTCTAGAATCATATCTGTGCTCATATTTTTTTAAGAATGTACCTCTGTGTGGAAATTTTTCATCATCCCTCACACCACTTGATGGGCTCTCCTAATCTTAAATTTAGCTCTGGGAAATTGTCTACTATTATTTTGTTAATTTCTTTCCCTCTTTTTTCTCTGCTTTCCATTTCTGAGATTTCTGTTAATATGGTTTTACATTTTTCAGGTTTATCATATCTTGTCTTTCTTATGTTGGTAACTTTGTTTTTACTTGATGTTCTTGGAGTTTTACTTTTAAGCTATCATTTATAATTTATAAGAGTAATTTCTCATTTTTCTTATTCTTTTTTTCATAAAATCCTATTTTTGTTTTATGGATGCAATTTTTCTCCAATGTGAATGCCAACACTAATAGAATAGAATTTTTTAAAGTACTCTTCTATCTCTATTTTCTCTTGGGTCAACATATATTTGTATATATTTTATAGGTATTTATATTTATAATACATTTTATATATAATGTATATATTTGCTTATCTTGGCTTTGTGTCTTACTACTACCTTTTCTTTACTGTCTGATATCTTGAATATCCATTCATATTTACGAATGAAGGTCTGGGTATAGTATTCTCTTATAGATACCCGGTGGGAATCTCCTCCACACTATTTTTAGGTAAGCCCTTCTCCTGAGTGGAAAGAATGACTACAGATTATGTGGTCATAGGCAGGAGTGTGGGCTGGGAGGGTTTTGAATGTTGAATGGGCATTCCAGCTGCCAGAATGAGGACAGTAGCTCTCTAGAAGCCTCAGTTTTCTCCAGGCACTGCTTGCCAAGCTCTTTCACACCATGAAATATGTCCAAAGTGATATGTTTATTGGGGCACGTTGACTGCTCCCAGCCAGAGACGGGAGCAGTGGCTCCAGGCCCCTTCAGGTCTCCTAGCGGCTACACACATAAAGGTTGGGAAGGAGACACTTGTTGCATTGCATAGACCAACCTTCCAACCATCGCTTCCATGCCCTGCGCTATGTATCCGCCGACTTGAACCTGGATCCACTTCCCCTGTGCCCACAACTCAGCCACCCCCTCCATTTCTATTTCCCTTCTCACCTTTCTCTGTGTTCTGTCTTCCAGAAATTTGTTAAAACTCTCATGAGCTCTGTCTCCCTTTCTCCTCCTTGTTGTGAGTTTCTAGCCTAACTATGTTACTGTGGCTTCAACAGGATCAGAGGTGGAGGGCAGACTTGGTCTGCCATCTTGAAATCTTAGACCCAAATGCACCATTTTCCAGGCAGCCAGAATAACTCTTCTATTCTGCTTTCTCCATGTTTTATTTAATTTTAAGAAATACATTATCTTTTAAAGATTTTAAAGCATGAAATTATCCTTAATTCCTCCTTAATCTTGATCCCTGCATCTAGGCAGCCATTGAATCCTATCTATTATACCCTGCAAGGGTTTAGAAATCTGTTTGCTATTTAACATTCTCATTGCCCATGTGGAAAGTGCAGGCTGCTGAGAGACTAATCAAGAACTGAATAGTTCTGATCCTCACAGACAGACCCACCTGCACTATTGTGACAGCTCCCAAACTTCTTCCTGTCTGTAATTTCCCCCAGTGTTATTCATCTCGCTCACTCTTCTTCCCTATCAATTCCTGAAAGTACAGTTTTTATCATTCACCTTGTGTGTATCAGTGACCAGGACATGAATCCCTGGAGGTGCTTATGAGAACTTCGGGGAAGGTCTTTATTAAACTCAAGCTTCTAAGCTTGGCATTAAAGCCTCTCCATGTCCAGGCCTCATACTACGTTTCTGGCCTTAACTCCCACTCCTCCTCCTTAAATATTTTGAGTTCTAGCCAAGCTAAACAACTTTCTAGGCCTTTAATTTGTTCTGCAATTTCCTACCCCTGTGTCCTTGGTTTTCCTATTTAAAAAGCATGTTCCCTTCATGGAGAGAAGGTGTTGTCAAAATTTTCCCCGTCTTTCAAGGACCAACTTAAATGCCTCCTCATTCCTGAAGCAGTTCTTGATCCTCCCAGCTGGGATTAATTTCTTTTTCCCCTGCTTTATCTTAATACTTGGTTTACACTTCTCTTATAACTCCTGACATACTCTGACTTATTCATTTGCATACACACATTTTCTCCAATATGGACTATATTTATGTCTAATATAGACTATAAACTAAGAGAGCAGAAGTCATAATTGTTCATTGTATTTCCTTATAATACTTCACACATCTTACAAGTAGCTGATACTCCATAAATTGTACTTCGAGTGGAGGTAGATAAATCTTCTGGTAAGAAATGACCATTGTAACTTTCAATAACTCTTCATTGTTCAAATTTATTCTCTAACTTTCAAAGTTCTCTGCAATATAATCCCAATTTACCTTTCCAACCCCCCTCCCCACAGACACCTTAATTCATGCTAAAGCATTCTACTAACAGACTGCCGAAGTGGTCACCATATTGCATCCATCCTCTCTACCCGACCACATTTTTAATCTTCATGAATCCATTCAAAGTGCTTCTCCACAAAACCATTGAATGAATTGTGTACAATGTTCTTTCCATCATCTGATCACATTTGGCAATGTTCACATCAATTGTACATTTTTCTTATTACTCAGATTTAAATATTATTATATACCTTTTGTGGCTAAATTTTGTTTCTTTTTATTTGCACAGTAGTTTGCACATAGCAGGATTTAGGAAATATTTGATTTATTGAAGATTTTATCATTCATTCAAATTAATCAGCAGTAATGTCATTCCAATATATCCAACAATACATTTAACAACATTTAAAAATATTCTTTAGTATTTTCAACTATAATTTATTAACATGAACTATATTAATGATGAATAATACATAAATATGTATTCTAATTCTTATTAATAAAACTAAATATTTGAAATATTTTAAGTTATATGTCATGTTTACATTATATATGTGCTTTGCATATATACCAAAATTAATTCCGGATATATTCAATTTATCAATTTCAAATGACTAGACTCTGATTTAATTTTAAAATAAATACTAGAGAAAAATCTCTACTTTTTTTCAATATATTTCTATAGATTTTTCTGGGGATAATGTTAAAGCTAATCTGAATTCATTCTGACAAATATTTCATACAGAGGAACAACACTTTATTACAAAATCAAGATATGCCTCTGGGTAGTTTCAATATACTCATCTTGTCATCTCATTAATAACAAGCTACTTATTCTTAATTATTTATTTTTCATAATTTTACTTCCATTTTATAAATGTATTCCTGCCTTGTTTTAATTATCTTTCTTTCACAACCTCCCATGGCATTCATTTAATTTTCTGTCCATTTATAGTTTGACAGCTTACTCTGGGCTTATTCTATTTTACAGTGTTTCTGTCTCTGTTGAATCTCAAGCCTATTGTCTTTCTCCCTCATCCACTGCTGTGAATGGGGCACTGTAATTATACTTAAACCTAACTAAGGATCATGTCTTCAAGCAGCTTTGGTCTAGTGATCAAATACACTCTTGTGATCATTTAGATTATAGTATTACGAAACATGATATCATTAAATACTAATTAAGTGCTATGACTAAATAAAGAACATGATTAAGATCTCTGGGTTGGAATTATCAGAAAGAGGCAGGTGGATGTAATGGAACTTAACCTTTAATTGTGTGGATGTGGACGAGGTAAAGAGTTTGCATGAATAGTGGAAATACCATGACCTTGATGTTGGACAGAACCAGATTCTGCCACACAGGCCTTCTGCTAACTGGCTATGTGATCTTAAGCAAATCACTTCACCTCTCCAAATCAGCACTGATTCCTACCTCACAGGGTTGGTGGAAAGACTAGAAGGGTATGCAAAGCACCCAGCATAGCACCCGACACAGAGTGAACACTCAATAAATGGCTTCTTAAAGGATAGAGCAACCCAGGCGGGGAATACCCCGGGCCCATGCATTTCCGAGTCAACCACTGCCCAGCAAAGCTGAGGAACAGCTGCTACCAAAGGCCCCTCTGAGAGCAGGTTCCAGGGTCCCGCTCCCCCTCCCCGCATCCTTCTCTCCCTTTTGATCCCAATCAGGAGAACTTCCTTCGGCCTATTACAAACCCAGAATCTAATCCACAGGTTAAAAAAATGTAGCTACATTTTTCCTTTTGGGAAAAAATAAAATAAAATAAAATGTGATGAAGACAGAAAAAAAAAGAAAAAATTGCTCTGCTGCTTCCCCAGACAATGTTCTCAGGCAAAGAAACTGACTTACAGCCAGACAACTTCCAGAAAGAAAATTTTCCATAAAGCAGCAATGATGCCACAGAATTTAAAAAATGAGAAAAAGTTATGTCCCGGGGTTCCAAAACTACCTCTCTGCTGCCTAACATTTCTGTGAACCTAATGACTCATTTTACAGTCAGATCTAGCATTTTAATCACTCTGTGAAGGAGTGCGTGGAGGGTGGAGCTCTGCCTGAAGTGATGACTTCCCAGATAGCTTGACCGGAGCGGAACAAATGCTCCCAAGCCCTTCCCCGCCTCAGCCCCTCCAACGAAAACTGGTGGGCTCGTCCACACTCCCCTGGGGGAGAAGTGCGACCCACAGAGGGGTCGCACACAGCACGTGCAGCATTTCATAAATGGCGGTCTGAAGTCATATTAGCGTAGGCTGAGAAAAAGCAAGAAAAAGTAGCCGAAAATGTTCCTGAAACATCACGACTGCTAAATGGAAGATATGATAAGAAAGCACCCAATGGGTGCAAGCACAATTAGACCCCAGCTGGGAAAGGTCAGAAGTTAAGAGCCCCTGGTTTATTGAGCCCTGGGTGTGTGGGAGCAAAGGAAGCGTCCTGAAGAAGTTGAAGGGTGCACAGCTTGGCAGACAGCAGGGACGCTGAGGAAGCCATCAGGGAGACCAGGGAAGGAGTTCAGGGAAAAGGAGGCCTGGCCTGGGGGTGACCACACACTCAGCATCATCAGACAGGGTGCCTGGGAAGGCCATGAGATGGGAATGAGTCCTGGCCCCAAACACCCTGAATGAAGCCAAAGCAAGGCCAAGTCTGGAGCACAAAGTGGATGAGGTGACGAGAGGAGCCACCATTGACCAAGGAAAGAGTTTGAAAGATAAATGTAGTCAGAGAGACAGATAACTTTTAGAAGAGCATTGCAAAATGAGCAGATGAGAAAGGCAGTTCACGCAAGGAGGAGAGACATCTGTTTATTTTCATAGGCAATTGGAGGCTTAAAAGGAAATCTCTTAGAGATTTTTAGCCTTAAATAGATAAACGATATACTATTTTCTAGTCAACCACCAAATAAACCTGGTATCTGGGATACAATTTAATATGCAATTCCCAGAATAAATTATGTCAACATAGCTATATATTTCCATCCCTGTGAAAGGTTGTGTGTGTGTGTTTTCCTCTCCCAGAAGTGCACCAAAAATTTTACTAACTCACAGCCTCCTGCTTCTCCCAACCCACCCCAGTGCCAGATGATGGCTCTTGACAGTTCCCAACATGGGTCCTGGGGCCTGAAGTTGCAGCACTCAGGGGCCTGAACTGCCCCACAGACAGGGTTCTCTTGAGTATGGCTCTTGTCCTGAGAGGCCCAGGGTGCATGGCTAGTTTTCTTAGCACCTAATAGAAACTAAACCATTCTCAAAGACAAACACAAGCTGGTAGGAATCCCCTGTGCAGTCTACACATGCTTGACACATAGGAAACACAAAAAAAACCCTCCCAATTTCACAGACTTCATTTAGTTTCATGCTATTATATACCTCAATTCTACTAGAAGAAAACATATTAGTAAAAACTTCCTACTTCAAAAACCAACAAATTACTTTGATGCTACTTCAAACTCTGGGTTTTTGGTTCTCCCACATTTTTGCCTTGATCCCAGGATAAGAAGCCAATATATCAGAGTGAATACCTTGTTTGTGTTTATCATTGTTATCTTTATGAGAAGGCATTAACCCTTGCCCTTTGAGATAACAGAATCAGTGGAGCTCAGATCAAACAAACTGAACTAAGAACGTCTGAGACACGGGCAATATGTCCCTGTGATGTTGGTATTCAGTGGCCCTATCCAGCTTTACAAACCTAGCCCCAAACCCCATGCCCAGGGCATTCAGATATAATTTTACTTGCTCTTATTCATCAACAAAGGAAAAATAGCGAACCCCAGAGCCAATGACTATTCATCCCACCCCGTGATAACCCTGACCCTGGTACGGCCAACATCTGTCTTGTGTTTGAGGTGGCTCACGGCCAACTAGGGATCAGAAAACAACAATTTCCCTGGTCAGATGTAAACCTTGCTCAGCATGTTGACTTTATAAACCACCCTGTAAGCTCAGTAAATTTAATTGGTAGATAGGGTTGTCTTTCCTTGGCTCATTTCCCACCAATTAATATTACCGGCATGAGTACATACTCTAACAAGGCTCTGTCTAGACAGGCAGAAAGGGTTTTTTTTTTCTTTTTTCTTTTTTTCCAGAATTAGACATTAATGTGCTATTCGTGAATGGAACAAATGTTTACATAAATCCATACTGGGAAAAGAAACACTACTCTCAAATACTTCCAGTGGAGGACACCTTCAACAGAATTAGTTGGATACGGGCGCTACCATATTAGTTCATTCCCCATGTACTTCAAAGTTGTAAGCACTATCAAGAGGGCGGGCACTACAGTGTGTAAGAAACGTGAGGAGCAAGGTTATAAATCAGTACTTTTGACAGGTTGATTCCAGCAAGCTTTGCTTTAACCAACATTTGACCTTAATTTATTATGGTGGTGAGGGGGTATCAGGCATAGTTAATAGCACTGAAAATGACACTGGCCATCCCTACAAGCTGGTATGAAAAGTTGGAAAAGGTACTTTTAAAAATTACTTTAAAAATCTTAAGTGAGATACATAGTGTAGAAACATATGTTATCCAAAAATCTAAGATTTTATTGTTTTCCGAAGAGAATTTCTAAAAGTACCCCCTCCAAAACAAACAAAAAATGTTAAGTCCTAAGATATAAACAAAACTACAACTAACTTTTCCCCAACCACTCGATTCACTCACAACCTCCCCCAATCCCTTTTTAGTGTTTGTTTATACTGAACAAATCATGAAACTAAATCAGAGAGGGAAGACTCAATTCATAAGGTTTTCAATATGTAACCCCAACACCATCATTGATTATTATAAATATTATGAATCCACCTATTATCACAAGTAATCTAGCCAAGTCAATACTTAGCACATTTTCAAAACTCTTCTAAGCAATAGCAGAGGACACAGAAGTATTATAAAATATGGTCCCTGCCCTCAAGGAGTTTATAATCAAATATCCACATCAGTTTAATTCTTAAGATTACTGCTCTAGGAAACTGAAGCCCAACAGATAACTTCATGGTAGTTTTTCAGTTGAAAAGGAAGATTTTCATCAGTTGAATGGACAGTAACATTTTCCTTTTAGAGAGAGGAACTTTGGCCCTCTAAACATGAAGTTCTCTCATGGCTGCTGATCCATTTGCTCCAGACCACAAAGAAAGACACGTGACCCAAGCTGGGTCAGTCAGACTCCTGCCCTTGGATGTTTTTGTTATGGAACTAAGGAGAAGGCTCTGGAAAGCATGAGCCTGAGCTTCCGGTGGCTGCTGTTTGCTGCTCATAGATGGAGCCAAGCTGAAAGGATAGAGCCAACATACTGAGAGAAGCAGAGAAGAGAGGTGGTGTAGCACTATAGGCTCTGCTTCTAAACCCCTGAGGTTAACCATACCCCCGCCCTTCCCATAGTTTGGTTGTATCTGCCAATAAGTTCCATCCTTGACAAACTAGTTGGACTTATATCCCTTACAACTGAAACATGTCTTGACATCAGAGGTTCTCCACTGATGAGTGGAGAGTACTTGACAAGAGAAATGATCTTAGACTTCAGCAAGAATTACATTATGGATACGACTATTACATTATATATGAATTTTGAGTCTAGAGAGCTCAAACATTAAACTTGCTGCAAAGTGTGTATGTAGAACATATCTTTGATCTTTAAATTATCTCAGAAGACTATCTTGAATAAATTTACACCCAGAACAAGGCCTGGACCAATGAGTTATTCTCAAACTATTTTGTTGTACAAATTTTGGACCTGTTGAAATGGTCCAACAACTACCCACCCCACTGAGCACTGCAACTACCTATTCCTGCCTTCTAATTCCAACACCCTCCACTGCCTGTCATCATGCTGTTTCTGCACCTCCACACACACAAATACTAGCACATCGCCACACACCTGGGTGTGATCATTCACAAACTCATTGTCGCATCCTCTGCATGTTCTCTGCCTTTTCATAGAAGCCTCCACGGAACTGCCTTCTCCCTCCTGGCCACCTGGCCGCCACATCAGCTGGACCTCCAGCCTTTCCATCTTCAGTTTCTCCCAGCTCAGAAAACCCCTCCTGTCCCCATGAGAACCTTTAAGACTTCCTAAGATTCCTACCAACACTATTATCTCTGAAGTATAACACTAACTATTCTTTCTCTGCATGTTCTGTCGTTTTTGGCAATTAAAGGGGCAGATATTGGAAGTTCTCTCCTTTTCCTATCCTACGGTTACATAAAACAAAAAATGGGCAGTACATGAACCTCAACCAAGAATACTGTTTTTTCAGCTGCTTTTCTTTAACCTTGAGATTCCTGAATTGAAATTGGGGGAGGGAGAATAATTAGGTATGATGCTTGAGAAATTGATTCCTAATAGTTTGTGAGGTTTAGGGTATTCGTCATCTCACCCACTATGCAGGGGTTTCTTCATGGTTTGCTCCACAAAGAAAAGGGCTCTTGGGAGGCAAATCTGTTTGAAATTACTCAGCTCAAAGACCAACACTGTAAAATTAAAAAGAAAGAGGTCAAATAACCTTATGGCAAAGGGATGGGTGGATATCCAAAGTAAGGTATGGCCCAGCGTCATGTATAGGTTTTCAGATGGCCACAGACACTAAGGAGACAAAAAGAATTTTTTAAAAAAGAAAATTTTCCTTACAGGAGGAGAGGTCCAAGTCTCACCCACACCATTTTTTCCTTTTTTGCCTTGACCCTCAGCTACTAACACTGCATCTAAATTACTAGAGACATAGTGGAGTTTGGAATCTCTATTAATATTTACAAATCTTACCAGCCAGGTTATGACCCACCCTGCTGTTTTGGAATGATAAATTCATCTGTCTCCACTGAGGCCTGAGAAGTCTCAGTTCACTGGGGAATAAGCATAATTTCTGCCGTACACATGATGTGATTATCATGTCTGGTCTATTAGCCCACCTATATCTTGAGGGTATTTCATGGTAAAAATGTATTCAATAAAAGTTTGGAACAACCAGGATATCACTGTCTCCAAAAGTCCTATTTCCTTATTAGCTGGTAATATCACTGAAGTGGAAGTAGACACAAGGCCAAAAGAGAACAGGTAACCATCCTGCCAATGTGCTATGAAACACGAGGCACCCTCACAATGCGGGGTGCACAAGCAGCAGCTAGATGCAGAAATGCAATTCCTCCCAGTAGCTCTCAAGTCCAACAATGAGTTTGCTCTCTCCTTCATTGGGGAAAAAAATGAGTTGACGACATTTGTTGCTTTGCTCATTTTGTTTAAAAACAAACAAATTGGAATCTACCTTGGTTTTAAGAAACAAAGTCTTCAAAGAAGTTAGGCCCCATGATTTCCAAGGTCTCTTCCAGACCTAAAATGTAAGATAGCACACAACGAAGTGATGAATGTCTATGTGGTATAGCGAGTGCAACAGGGATTCAGAAAAGGGGAGCAAGGTGCGGCAAGGCGTAGTCAAATGTGGTAGACATTGGTCCTGCTCACTAACATTTTAGTTTCTCCTTCTGGGAACATGGTAGGCTGCATATTCTCTCTCCTCAAAGTGAGGTGTGGCCAGGTGGCCAGTTCTGACCAAAATATCTTAGGCAAATATGACATGTCTCACTTCTCAGCTAGAGCATTTAATTGCTAGTGTTAGACTTTCCTTACTCTCTTTCCCTGGCATGGCAACTAACAACATTCCAGAAAAAGGAATTGCTGCAGCCAGGCGCGGTGGCTCACGCCTGTAACCCTAGCACTCTGGGAGGACGAGGCAGGAGGATCACTGAAGGTCAGGAGTTCGAAACCAGCCTGAGCAAGAGCGAGACCCCGTCTCTACTATAAATAGAAACAAATTAATTGGCCAACTAATATATATATAGAAAAAATTAGCCGGGCATGGTGGCACATGCCTGTAGTCCCAGCTACTCGGGAGGCTGAGGCAGCAGGATTGCTTGAGCCCAGGAGTTTGAGGTTGCTGTGAGCCAGGCTGATGCCACAGCACTCACTCTAGCCTGGGCACCAAAGTGAGACTCTGTCTCAAAAAACAAAAAAAAAAAAAAAAGGAATTGCTGTTAGCCTGGATCCTGGAGTGAAGGTGTCAGGGAATAAAGGCCTCCCTGATGTGGGATGGGCTTACAGTGCAAGGAGAAATAAACCACGGTTTCTTTTAAGCCACTGAGATTTGGGAGTTGATTCTGCAGCATAAGCTTAGCTCTCCTAGCTAACAAATCAAGGGTGGCTTTGAAGAGAAGGTAAGACTTGATGATACAGTGCAGAGAAAGGAAGAGAGAGGAAAGGAGTTGGGGGAATCCAAAAAGGACATCTAGAACAGAAGTTCTTAACAATGTAAGACCAAGTAAATACCCAGGGGTGGGGCTCAAGCATCAGGAATTTTCGAAAACTTTTCAGGTGATTCTAAAGTATACCTAAATAGAATTACAAATTATCAATTTATAATAAAGCAAAAAATAAAAATAAAGTACAGTCAGGGCTGAGAACCACTGGTTTAAGTGGTAGGGAGGAGTGCAGAATAAGCGTGAATAGATAGGACAGATGTGAATTAGGAACAAAGAGCTTTTGCAATTTCTATGTATTCAAAACTTTTTGGATAGGGGCTGGGCATGGTGGCTCAACACCTGTAATCCTAGCACTCTCAGAGGATGAGGCAGGAGGATCACTCAAGATCAGGAGTTCGAAACCAGCCTGAGCAAGAGCGAGACCCCATCTCTACTAAAAATAGAAAGAAATTAGTTGAACAACTAAAAATATATACAAAAAATTAGCCAGGCATGGTGGCGCATGCCTATAGTCCCAACTACTTCAGGAAGCTGAGGCAGAAGGATTGCTTGAGCCCAGGAGTTTGAGGTTGCTGTGAGCTAGGCTGATGCCACGGCCCTATAGCCAGGGCAACAGAGTGAGACTCTGTCTCTAAAATAAAATAAGTTCTAGATAGGGTTTCTAGGTAACTTCCACAAAGGCAGAAAATATACTTGTTAAAATTTTGTACTACCAAAAGAAAAAACATTATCTTATATGAAATGGTCAGTTAATAAGTTACAATTGTCATTGCATTGCTCAGTTTTGGTTTTTCAAAAAACTAATCTTTTTTCTTCAAAAAAAAGAAAGATTTAAAACATAAATTTCCAATGAGATACCACCTAACCCCAGTAAGAATGGCCTATATCAAGAAATCCCAAAACAACAAATGCTGGCGAGGATGTGGAGAGACAGGAACACTCCTACACTGCTGGTGGGAGTGCAAATTAGTGCAACCTTTGTGGAAAAGAATTTGGAGATACCTCAAACAGCTAAAAATAGAAATACCATTTGACCCTGCAATAGCATTGTTGGGCATCTACCCAAAAGAGCATAAGACATTCTATTATAAAGACATCTGCACCCGAATGTTTATAGCAGCACAATTCACTATTGCACGGTCATGGAAACAACCCAAGTGCCCATCAATTCATGAGTGGATAACTAAAATGTGGTATATGCTCACAATGGAATATTACTGAATCCTAAGAAATGACAGTGAGCTAGCACCATTTATGCTATCCTGGATTAAGCTTAAGCCCATTATCCAAAGTGAGGCAACACAAGACATGGAAAATGGGCTCCACATCTACTCGCCATCAAATTGGTACTGACTGATTTAAACTTTGGTTTTCAAATGGT
>VSMD01056183.1:0-60329 GCA_008750895.1 Mirza zaza
ACTAGACAACATAAGAAAGAATATAATAGAACTTAAAGGAACAAAGGAGTCATTTGGGGAACTTCAAAATACAGTGAAAAAGCTTTAACAATGGACTAAACCAAGCAGAAGAATCTCAGAGCTTGAAGACAAGGCTTTCAAACTAACCCAGTGAGTCAAAGATGCAGAAAGAAGAATGAACAATGACTCAGTCACTCAGAGAAACATGGGACTATGGAATATGAACCAATATATGAATTATAGGTATCTATGAGGGAGAAGAAGAAAAAGCAAAAAGCATAGAAACCTATTCAAGGGAATTATTGAGGAAAAGCTCCCCAGTATTGCCAGAGATACAGATATCCAGACACAAGATGGTCATTGAATAGTGGGAAGATTCATAACAAATATGACATCTCAAAGACACATAGTCATCGACCTGACCAAAGTAAAAATGAAGAAGAAAATTCTATAAGCTAAAAGACAAAAGCAACAACTAACCTACAAAGGAAAACATCAGGCTAACAGCAGACTTCTCAGCACAGACCTTACAAGCTAGAAGGGATTGGGGCTCCATTTTCTTTTACAGAGCAATTGCTAGCTAAGAATTTTGTATACAAGACCTGCCCTACAGGAAATACCCAAAACTGAATTATACATAAAACAGCACAATAGATACCCACCAGTGTAAAAACACCTGGAAGTTAAAGCTCACAGCTCTTATAAACACAGTAGCACAAGAAGGATATAAAAACAAGGTATCACCCAACATGAGGAAAAGCACAGTATCCCACACATCAATACTAGCACTGAACATGAATAGTCTTAATGTCCCACTTAAAAAACACAGATTGGCTGAATAGATGAAAAAACATAAGCCAAGTATATGCTATCTCCAAGAAACACATCTAACTAAAAAGAACTTGCACAGATTCAAGGTAAAGGGATGGAAAAAAATATTCCATGCAAATGGAAACCAAAAGTGAGCAGGTGTAGCGATTCTCATATCAGAAAAAATAGACTTTAAATCAACAACGGTATAAAAAGACAAAGATGGTCATTATATAATGGTAAAAGGAGCAATTCAACCAGAAGACATAACAATCTTAAACATATATGCAACTAACACAAGAGCTCCCAGATTCATAAAGCAAATTCTATCAGATCTAAGCAAAGAAATGAACAGTAGCATCATAATTGCCAGAAACTTCAACATCCAATTGACAGAGCTGAACAGATCATTGAAGTACAAAATCAGTAGAGATTTTGTACACTGGATTCCTCAAACACTGGATTTCCAGGACTCTAGAACCAATGGCCCTAACAGACATTTACAGAATATTCTACTCCCAAACTACTGAATATACATTCTTCTCATTAGCACATGGGACATATTCAAATATTGATCATATCTTAGACCACAAGTCTTAACAAATTCAAAATAATCAAAATCACCCTATGTATCTTCTCAGATTACAGTGGAATAAAACTAGAAATCAAATGCAAGAGAAACACCCAAATCTTCACAAGATCATGGAAATTAAACATGCTGTTAAACTATCCCTGGGGCAATGATGAAATTAAGATGGGTACTCAAGCATATAAAATCTATGGGATATAGAAAAAGCAGTCCTAGGGGAAAGTTCATAGTCTTAAATGCCTATATCAGAATAACAGAAAGATCATAAATTATAATAACAACCTAGGGTCACATCTCAATGAAGTAGAAAAAGAAGCATAGACCAAACCCAAAGCCAGCAGAAGAAAAACAATAACAAAGCTCAGAGCAAAGCTAAATTAAATAGAGACCAAAAGAACAATATAAAGGATCAATGAAACAAAAAGTTTGTTCTTTAAAAAAATAAATAAAATCAATAGAACAATAGCAAGATTAACCAGAAATACAAGAAAAAGGATTCAACTAAGTTCAATCAGAAATGAAAAAGGAACATTACAACTGGTACCACAGAAATACAAAATATCATCCATGAATACTGCAAAAACCTCTATGTACATTCACTAGAAAATAAAGAAAATGTAGAGAAAATGGATAAATTTCTGGTAACACATAACCTCCCAAGCCTGAATCAGAAAGAAATAGAAATCCTGAACAAACCAATAATGAGCAGTGAGATTCAAAGAGTAATAAAAACATCTCCCAGTAAAAAAGCAGTCCCAGACCAAACAGAGTCACAGCCAAATTCTACCAGCTATACAAAGAAGAACTTGCCCCTATCCTACAGAAATTGTTACATAACATCAAGGAGGCCACCTGCCCTAACTCATCCCATGAAGCCAGTATCACATTGATAACTAAGCCATGAAAGGACAAAGATGGTCATTATATAATGGTAAAGGGAACAATTCAACCAGAAGACATAACAATCTTAAATATATATGCACCTAACACAGGAGCTCCCAGATTCATAAAGCAAATTCTACCAGATCTAAGCAAAGAAACGAACAGTAGCATCATAATTGTCAGGAACTTCAACATCAGAAAACTATAAAACAATATCCCTTATGAACATAGATGCAAAAATCTTCAACAAAATACTAGCAAACTGAATTCAACTGCACATCAAAAAGATAAATCACCATGATCAAGTAGATTTAATTCCAGGGATGCAAGGACGATTCAACATATGCAAATCAATAAATGTTACTCACAACATAAACAAAAGCAAAAACAAAGATTACATGATCTCAATACATACAGAAAAAGCATTCAATAAAATTCTGGATCCTATCATGATAAAAACACAGAACAAACTAGGCATAGAAGCAACGTACCTCAAGATTATAAAAATCATACATGACAGACTCATAGCCAACAGTATACTGAATAGGAAAAAATGGAAAACATTGTCCCTAGGAACTGGAATAAGACAAGGGGATCCACCGTTACCACTTCTATTCAACATAGTACTAGAAATCCTAGCCAGACAATGGGGCAAGAGAAAGAAATAAAGAGTATCCAAATCAGGAAACAGGAGGTCAAACTATCCTTGTTGCTGATAATATGATCTTGTATCTAGAAAACCCCTAAAGACTCCACAAGAAGACTCTTAGAATTGATAAATAAATTGAGCAAAATCTCAGGTTATAAAAGCTGTGTACACAAATCAGTAGCATTTCTATATAGAAATAACAGTCAAGCTGATAGTCAAATCAAAGACTTAATAGCATTTAAAATAGATATAAAGAAAACAAAATCTCTAGGAATATATTAAACCAAGAAGGTGAAAAATCTCTGCAAGGAAAACTACAAAACACTGAGGAAAGAAATTATAGATGACGCAAACAAATGGAAAAACATTTCATGCTCATGGATTGGTAGAATCAACATTGTTAAAATGTCCATACTGCCCAAAGTAATGAACAGATTCAATGCAATCCCCATCAAAATACCAACATCATATTTCACAAATCCAGAAAAATTAATTCTAAGCTTCATTTGGAACCAAAAAGAGTATGATAGCCAATGAAACCTTAAACAAAAAGAACAAATCTGAAGGCATCACATTACCTGACTTCACATTATACTGGAAGGCTTATAGTAAGCCAAACAGCATGGTACTAGTGTAATTGTACAGACACAGACCAGTGGAACCAAATAAAGAACCCAGAAATAAAATAATCTATCTACAACCAACTGGTCTTTGATGATGGAGACAACAATGTACTCTGGGGAAAGGAAGCTCTATTCAATGAATGGTCCTGGGAAAAGTGGATAGTCACATGCAGAAGAATGAAACAGAACCCCTATCTCTTGCCATACACAAATATTAATTCAAGATGGATAAAACACTTAAATGTAAGACATGAAACCATAAAAATCCTAGAAGAAAAAGTAGGAAAAACTCTTCTAGACGTCAGCCTAGGTGAAGAATTTATGACTAAGACCCAAAAGGCAAATAAAGCAATAAAAACATTAAATAAATGGGACTTAATTACATTGAAAAACTTCAGCACAGCAAAGGAATAATCAACAGAGTAAATAGACAACCTACAGAATGGAAAAAAATATTCTCAAAGTATGCATTGATAAAGGGCTACTGTCCAAAATCTACACAGAACTCAAACAAATCAACAAGAAGAAAACGAACAATCCCATTAAAAAGTGGGCCAAAGACACGAACAGAAGTTTTTCAGAAGACAGACAAATGGCCAACAAACATATGAAAAAAATGCTCAACATCACTTATCAGGAAAATGCCAATTAAAACCACAATGAGATACCCCCTCACCCCTGTCAGAATGATCATTACTAAAAAGTGAAAAAAAAAAATCACTTCTTAGCCTTTGGCCATGATCAAGTGTAAAAAATCAAAAAACAACAGATACTGGCATGGTCGCAGAGAGAAAGAAACACTTAATACACTGTTGGTGGTACTACAAATTAGTACAACCTCTATGGAAAACAATATTGAGATTTCTCAAAGAACTAAATGTAGACCTGCCATTCAATCCAGCATTCCCACTACTATGTATTTACCCAAAGGAAAAGAAGTAATTTTATCAAAGACACCTGCACTCAAATTTTATTGTAGCACAATTCATGATTACAAAGATGTGGATTCAACTAGGTGCTCATCAACTGAGAAGTGTATGAAGAAAATGTGGTATAGATATATACCATGTAATACTACTCAGCAATAAAAAGAAATGAAATAATGTTTTTTGCAGCAACTTGGATGGAACTGGAGACTATTATCCTAAGTGAAGTATCTCAGGAATGGAAAAATAAACACCACATGTCCTGACTAACAATTGGGAGCTAAATGATGTGCACACATAGGCACAAAAATGTGAAGGACAATGGAAACAAAGAATAGGGGTGGGAGAGAAATGAGGGGTAAAAACTATCAGGTACAATGAACACTTTATGGTGAATGGCACACTAAAACCCCGACTTAAGTATTATACAAGGTATCCATGTAACAAAAACATTTGTTCCTCCTTAATATTAAAAAAAAGACACTCAATATTGTGCTCACAGGAAAAAAAACTTGCAAATACTCTACGATGATGTAAGCAATTCCTTCAGCTTTGATGACTCTTAGCAACGAAACCTAAACCTCAGCAAAATCTACAGCAGTGTGACGTGAGAGCCTGAGTTTGTGCATGGTACAATTTGAAGGTTAACTTGAATTATTTTTCTAGACATATGAAGCTCCTCTTTACTTTCAGACAGAGAGAGAAAAGAAATTTGTTAATTATCTACCTTAGTTTAAACATAGTGCTGGATATATGTACATATGACAGTGCATTTATTTCTGATTTTTTTCACATTAATGGTTATTGCACTTATTATTTTCCAGCCAAAATCAACCTCAGGAGTCTGTGAATATGAAGCCTTATAAATCCTTCCATAAAGTAAGAATTTTTATCCCCATTTTTACTGATGAGGGAAACTAAGGCACAGAAGAAATAACTGACTTCCCCAAGAACACCATGCTGAGGCTGAGATTCAAACTCAGGCCTGGGACCCTTAAGTTTATTCCTTTTCTGATGTATCATGTTACTTCGGGTCACTGAACATCTTCTTATGTAGTTATATCTGGAATGATATAAACCTCCTCAAGGACTTGCAGGGACAAAACAACCAGTGAAAATAAAGTATAGCAGAATGAGGAACATAAGACCTGTGATCAGGGACACCTGATTCTTGGAGCAAAGCCAGTCAGGACCCCAGCCACATGAGCTGGAGGTTCAGTCTGGGCCACAGTCCTGTTGGAAACAGAAATGTCAACAGAAAAACTATAAGTCCAAGTATGCAAACAGTGCCAATCGGGTGAACTGTTGGAGATAGTTTTGGCGTGGTGGTCCCAGGAAATGCCAAGGCCTTCCAGATATAAGCGTCACAGCAACAGACTTCCAGACTCCAAAACTGGCTTACTATATGCCTGTTACCGTGTTAGATGCTTTGTGTGGATTATCTGAATTAAGCCTCACCACAGCCAAGAGAAGCAAGGTTATTTGATTATTTGCTGTAGTTTAGCATGGCAGGTTAAGTAGTGGCAAAGAGCGCGCACTCTGGAACCAAACCGCCTGGGTCTGACACGTCTGGTTCTCACTGACTTTTGTTATTGCCTATTTGTGGAAATTTACTTAACTCTCTCTGTGGCCCACTTCTGCATTTGTGAATTGGAAGTAATAATAACGCTCACTTTTTCAGGTTATTATGAGTATAAAGAGCTTCAAACAGTGCCTGACTCAGGGAAATTGCTAAAAAAACCATGAGAAATAAAGAAGGAAACCGAGTACCTTGTATAAATTAATAAAGGTAATTTACGGTGGATCTGGGACTTAAATTCAGAGGTATCTGACTCTGCAGATGAGGGACCTCAGGAACGTCATCTGCGAGGGGATTAAGGAAAGCAGAAATTGACACTATCCCAAAATTTCCTCTTATTTCTCTTATCCTATATTGGCTACCATCTCAATGGAAATCATGACATAGCTGAAAGTTATTTCAGAATCTCCTTTCCAGTGTTAGCTGTACTCTTGAGATCTTTAATTTTGCCTTACTGAATCCACCTCCATCTCAATTCAATATTTAGCATTCCCTACTTCTGAGTAATCAACAATGATGGATCCTAGCCAGAGATTTTAGGTCAGAATATAAAGAATCCTACTGAGTTTGTCTATATCAGTAATTACTTCTCCATAATAAGAAACGTTTTACATTTATATCCTAAGTTAGATTTTCCGAAATCTTACATATTGTCTTGATGTGCTTCCATAAACTAGGTATTTTAAAAGATAATAGCTTTTTCTTTTAAGAAGGAATTGCTGCTTTATGAAATTTTCCTTCTTAATTTGACATGAAGCAAATTTTAGCAATATAGAGCTACATGTGCTCAGTCTCATCAATATATAAGCAAGTAAATTTCTGTAAAAAAAAATTCACCTAGGTCAAATCAAGTCCTATTAAGTTTATGCATAAGGTCTGTTATCCCATGACTTCACGTCTTTGGACTGCATCTTAATTTAGTCTATCAAAGTCACTGTCTTTGGATTTCATATGCATAGACACACACTTTGCAGGCAGAGACACATTATGAATTTGGGAGTAAGTATTTTGTAGTAAAGGCCATGACCCACAGTTTTAAATGAAAGCAAAATCTCTCATGTTGCTTTTCACAAAACTGCAAAGCTGTAAGAACAAGATTAAGTATAAGGAGCTGCATAGGTATGCTTTGGTGCATTCTCTTTGGTCAGCTTTTGTGCCTCACTCTTAGTAGTTTCTCCAAGTTAGAAGGGGCCAAGTTTAGTTTGTTTTTCAGCTCAGAAAATAGAATTCTATCGTGGAGTGATATAATAGGTATAATAGCAGGGAAATCAAGCAAAGATTTTGAAGTCAAATCCTGGTGTGTTTGAATATTTCCTCAGCCACTAGCTACTTATGGGACTTTGATTAAGTTACTTAATTACTTAAGCTCTTTGAGCCTTGGATTTTTCACTTGTAAAAATACCTCAAAGAGTTAAATGGGAAGGTTAAATTTGATAAAGTAAAGCACTTTATACTTGTAATAAACTATATTTGTAAAATATAGTAAAAAAACAAAACCTATTTTACATTAATGTTAATATTATTAATGTAAATAATATTCCTGTACTATCTTCATTGTTGTGGATATTTTAATATTAATCTGTATGCCATGCACAGTATTAGTTGCCTTATCTACATTGTCTGTAATTCGTATAGCAACCACAGCCAGAAATCATGGTTAGATAGATGTCTCTCACAATGTTGTTAAATGTGTTAAATGTTGTTAAATGTGTTAATTGGATTGGAGAAGAGAGAGTCTGGAGACATGGGCACCTATCACCAGGCTATTGCACTAGTTCAAATGAGAAGTCCTCATTAAAGTGAAGGTGGTAAGTTGGAGAAAAAAAAGCGCTTTAGGATTTGGCGTTTAGGAGGCAAATGTTGTCATTGATGGGCTCTAGTGGCAAGGAATAGCAATAACTCAACACCCTTTTAATTTAATCTCTCTGGCTAAAATCCACTGATGATAGAGCACGAATTTGGTGGACTATTCTGATGAAGACATAAGGTTCTAAAAGACACATCCAAATATGGCATGATGAGGGTAGCATTTGTCTTCTTCGTTCAGTATCAGCAGATATTCCTTCAGCACTTACTGTATTTTAGATACATTGCTAAGCACTGAATTTGGTGCTAGGTGTATATATTAAAGTGTCACCAAATCAAAGACATACAAGGAATCCTATCCATGTTTATCTGTACTTTTTGGTTGCAAAGAACAACAACAAACTGTTTTTTAAAAAAATGACAGGTATTGATGAAATAACTGAAGAGTCTAGAGCTTCAGAAATCAATGAATCTTGATACTCAAATGATATATAAAGAATCTGGGTTTGCTCGTCTTTTGCTCTGCCTTCTGCACTGGTTTCATTCCCAGAAAGGTACTCTTTTCATGGTGGTAAGATGGCCACCATCTGCTCCAGGCCGTCATCTCTATTTAAGAAATTTCAGTGAGAATAAAATGCTTCAACTTCTCACAATTTCTCAACCATTCCAGCAAATATTCCTGATAGAGTTATTGGCACAATTTGAGGCATATATCCCTTCTTGAGATAGTTGCTATGCCCTGCAGTGGACCTAATGAACCTTATGGATGAGAATAGGGGAAAGTAGCTCCAAAAAGGATGATTAAACTGTTATTACCAGAATCAAGGAAGAATGGATTGAGTGATCAAAGATTACAGATCTCAACTATCTATCCAATTGATTCAAGTAAGGACTATTTTTTATTGCAAATAACAAAAATTCACTTCAAACCTGCTTAAATCAAAACAAAATTTTCTATAAAAATCTCATGGAATCCAAGTGCAATAGGCCTTGTAAGGAACGGAAATGAAGAAATGAAAATTAATTGGTATTACAACTACCTCTCTCTCTCTTGCTTAGGCTTCATGTTGCTAATTGTTTTTCTCTGCATATTTTCTGTATTTCCTATATGTATCTCTTTTAAGTCAAATGTCTCTTCTTCTCAATGCACATGATTGCCCCACAATTCTGGAGTTTATATCTCCTCAGTTTTAATCACTCAGAAGAGATTGAAGTTAGCTTCTCTCATTCTCAATTCCAAATTTGTGAAATAAAATCTCATTAATCAAAGTTGAATCTAGTGACCATGGTTGTCCAACCAAGTGCAGCATAGAGACTGAGTTAAACCCACCCAGTCTGGGGATAATTCTTGGAAAAGGGAGCCTATTGTAATATGGACAAAATATTATACCAAAAGCAATTCACTACAACCAGCCAACCAATTTACTGAAAGAAGATCTTGCTCTTGCTATAAAATCTATCTTCATC
This sequence comes from Mirza zaza, assembly GCA_008750895.1. Lineage (NCBI taxonomy): Eukaryota > Metazoa > Chordata > Mammalia > Primates > Cheirogaleidae > Mirza > Mirza zaza. The sequence goes on from VSMD01056183.1 coordinate 9,332, forward strand.
TTCTGGACTTTTGAAAATATGCAAAGGTAGAGAAACTACATCTTTCAGTGATGTCCACCAACAATATAAACAATGGCTAGGCAGAGTCTCCAATCATGAGAACCTGTGTCAAAATCAATGCTGCATGTTTGGCACCCTGGCCAGATATGCAAGGAAGCTAGACAAAAAGAAGCAAGTCAAACAACTACTTACTTATTTACTTGCTAGTAAGCTGCAAGTTGTGGAGAAGAAATTAATCCATTCTAAAGAACATTTATCCATTTCTTACAAATCTCCAAACATATTGTCAAGGGTTAAGGAGGCAAATGAATAGACAGAGTCACTTTCCATCAAAGATTCACAGACCAGTTGGAGAGACAGACAAGTAAATCACTGATTGAAGAATTGCTGTGATAATTGATAGAGGTGGAGGCATGTTCAGGATACCACTGAATGTCAGAGAAGAAAACATCCTGCCTCAAGGGGTGTACTTGTTTGCTAGGGCTGCCATAACAAAATACCACAGACCAGATGGCTTAATAGAAATTTATATTTTCATAACTCTGGAGGCTAAAAGTCTAAAATCAACATGTTAGCAGGTTTGGTTTCTTCCTGGCCTCTCTGTTTGCTTGCAGGTGGATGCCTCTTCTCTGTGTCATGTGCACACACATCCCTGGTGTCTCTCTGTGTGTCCAGATTTCTTTTTCTTATAAGGACACCAGTCAAATTGGATTAAGGCATACTCTAAAGACACCACTTACCCTTAATAACTTTTTTAAAGATCCTATCTCCAAATATAACCAACTTTCTAAGGTCTTGGGGATTAGGGCATCAACATATAAACTTTGGGGGGCCACAAGCTCATAACAAGGGGTAAGAGAAATTTTCCAGAGGAGTGATGCTTGACCCAGTCTTAAAGGATAAGCCAGGGAGGGTGTAACCTTGTGTTAGAACAGCGGAAACAAAGGCATAAATGTAAAAAGAGTAAAATGACTTATCTGTGGAATTTTAAATAGTTTGATATGGCTGGAGCTTAGGATAGGTAAGAGGTATTGGAAATTGTAAAACATGAAGTTGGAAAGGTAATTAGGATTGAATTATAAAAGGTTTTGTATTGAGACAGGCTAAACTATGGTAACAAATACGCCTCAAGATGTAATTAGCTCAAACACAACAAAAGTTTCTTTCTTTCTCAAGGAACCGACCAGGGTTGGCGTTACAGGTCCACTAGGAACTCCCTTCCACACAATGATTCGGGAAACAGACTGCTTTCATCTTAAGGCGCTCATCTGTGTATTCACAGCTGGGTGGCCATGTCCAGATCTTTCACTTTATGGTCTGAACAGCAGGTGGCATACCTCACACCTGCTGTCCTGCCAGTGGTGACAACTATTCACACAACCTCTCTTGGCTGCTGGTTTATGGGGATTAAGATATCATTAGCGGGTTGGCTGAAGAACCCCTTTCTGGCTATAATTCTATTACTATAGAAAGATACAATGGCATTTTGTACATAGGATCTGTGTTTATCACAGTCTTGTAAGTCATACTAAGGATTTTAAGGTTTTTATACTGAAGATGAAAGCATGAGTTTGAGGATTTTTAAGAAGGAATGATGCAATTAAATCTTAATTTTAAAAAGTAATTCTGGTAGCATCATAAAGAAAGGATTTCTGGGGCAACATTAGAAGCACCTATATAATATTGAGAAGGCTGTTTTGCTAATTCCTGCAAGTGGCTCTGAATTAAGGGAGTGCTGATAAAAGTGGAGAAGATGGAACAGATTCCAGTGATATTTTAGACATAAACTCATCATGACTCCTGCCTGATTTCTTATGAGGAGAGAGCAAGATGAAAATTCTAGCTTGGGTGAATGATGAGATTTTGGTAACATTAAACGAAAAGGAATGGGCTGGGGCAAGTCTCGGTTCAAAACGTACTGAGTTTGAGACATCTGTGGGATATCCAAATGGCAGTATCCAGTGAATTGCATGCATGAGTCATATTTTCAGGAGAGAATGTGGGATTGAAAAAAGTACATTTTATGGTCATTACGATAGTGATAAAGGGTAATTGAAATCATATGTGGAGGTCACCTCTAGTAATCATAGATTTTATGTAATGACACAACATGTTGTTTCCAGTTTCCATTTTAAGCCCAAAAAAGGTCTTAAGTAAAAAAGAAGAGTTTAGGTAATACCAAATTATGAAAGCAGTAGTTTAGCTATTTTTTAAGTATTTAATGACAAAAAGAAAGCAAAAATTTCCCTTCAAAGATCAGATTTAAATATTTTAAAACTAAATACTATAAATATATAAATATAAATAATATAAATATTATAAAACAGAAAATCATTACAAGAGGGATTTTGCAAATTTGACAAGTCTCTGTGCATGAGTATTGTCATTAGATATGTACAGTCATTGAAGTATATATAACCTTATGCTCTTGTAAATATCCACCAACAATATTGATGAAACAAGAGATGACCAAGTTTATCCTTTCATCCACCTTCCTGGAAAATAGCCAGCTCCTTTCTGGAAATCTTGAATCACTTATATTACATTTTTATTAACCTGCTTATTGGAAGACAGGCCCAAGGTAATTACTACTAGATTAAAGATGATCATGTGACCACTGAGTTAGTTAGAAACATGAGTTAAAGAACTCAGTGAAAGATCCTATGAAATAACTGTTAAGAAAAATGCCAAATAACTAAATAACATCCAGATGTTTGAAAATATTCAAAATTCCTTTTTTTTTAAGATAGGATCTCACTCTGTTGCCCTGGCTAGAGTACAGTGGCATCATCATAGCTCTCTGCAACCTCAAACTCCCGGGTTCAAGAGATCTTTCTGCCTCAGCCTCCCAAGTAGCTAAGACTATAGGTACATGTCACCATGCCTAGCTAATTTTTAAAATTTTCTGTAGAGACAGAGTCTCACTATGTTGCCCAGGCTGGTCTCAAACTCCTAGCGTCAAGTGATCCTCCCACCTTGGCCTCCCAAAGTGTTAGGATTACAGGTGTGAGCCACTGTACCTGGCCAGAAAATGTTTGAAAATTTCTTTATATGATGCTACTAAATTCAGGAAATGAAAATGTAAAATGTTTTTAAAAAATAGCACTATTATAAGGTACTTCCCAAACTATATTTCCTTTCAGGAAATACTATATGGTCCTTTCAGGTCCATTATAGTAAGTTTTATAAATCATCATCATAATTTTAGTGAGGGTCACTTATAAATTATATTTGAGTTAATTGTACTGGAAAACTCTGTAGTGATTTGACATTTTCCCTATCTGGTCTGTTACTCAGGCTCAAGTGTGATATTTGGGTATCGACCCTTGGGAACTAAATTTGGTATATTGGCATTTTCATGTTCTTCTAAGTTCTGATTTTCTGTTTTTATTTCAATGTCATGAATTTTTAAATAGAACTTTTGCTAAAATGCACTATAATTCCTCTCCACTCTTTTTGTTTTAAAAAAGAGGAATGGTGTAAACAGTATTTCAAAATAGATATCTATAATCTGGACTGTAGAGCCTTTCAGTTACAGAATTTGAGTTTGACTTCGAAACATTATATTGCATCTCAAAATTAAAGGCCAATACCTTGAATAAAAGCTAACTCTTACCACATTTGCTAGGACTGAAATTATAAAACTAACTTCCTATTTGTTGTAATAAGAGAAAAGTGAAATATGCTTAAAAGCAAAATGAACCAATTGCTTTAAATGACCTATAAATATAATAAACAGTGATTAACTTTTATTTCTTTGAAAGTACGCTTTATTTTCATGTTTTGTATTTAATTAATCATGTAAAATAATGAAAAACATGGATTTTTTAAATGGATAGAGAGAGTCACTAAATTATCTAAGTATATTTTCTTTTGGAGGGAGTGACCAATTCAAATTACATTAACTCACAAGTTTCTGTAGGCCTGGCGGTTTCAGGTACACCCCAATTCTCAGGAGTATCTTCACCTAACTATTCTCCTTGATGTTTCCTAGGGATTTAACTTGGTCTTCTTTGCATAGCATACTCTCTGTGTATTATGTCACTTAAATTTACATCCACATGGTGATGATTGCCAAATCTCTCTCCTGTTCAGAACTCCCACTTGCATATCCCTGTATATCCAACAGCTGGATGGACATCACATTCATTTTGAACCCCATTCATAACCTGCTTCTTTCAGCCTGCTCCTTCCCCAGGACTCCTGTGTCTTGGCCACCAACCCAGGGATCATCCTGGGTGACCTTTTATCACTCCTGTAACTATATCTTCGCATGTACCGATTCTGCCTCTCTAATGTTCTCAAATCTGTCCTTTGTCTCTTTTCCCATGGCAGCTCAATTAGTTTAAGCCACCTTTGTCTTATAGCTTATGCTAATACTTTCTTGTTGCCTCCAGCCTTGTTTCTTCCCACTTAGATTCCCCCACCAACATCTACTCACTGTGTCACCAAAGTGATCTCTCCTCCACATCATTTCTCCACACTATAGCCAGACAGATATTTCTAAAGCATAAATACAAATTGACGTTTTATTGATTAGAAGTTTTAAGAGGTCTTTATTTCTTCTAGAATAAATTCTAAATGTGTTAGCAACACACACACACGGTCCTGAATAATCAGAACCTTTCATACTTCTAGTCTATTTCTTGTTTAGTTCCTCAACTGTAGTAGGACCCTCTGTGGCTTCTTGGACTTTGTTGAGGGTTGTTCTAACTCATGGAACATGAGTTGGTCAATGAGAGATCTTAGTGATGTCCATGAACCTATGTGAAGGAAACACTGTTATGAAAACTGGTGATATAATTTTCAATGCAATAGAATGTTTACAAGTATGGAAGAGTGGAAGAGGGTACAAGTGGAGAGAGATCAATAAAATTCTTGGCAAGAGGAGTGTCAACATTGTTCAGGAGCTCTGGGAAAAGGGTTTCTTTTCTGAAACATAGATTTGCCTTTTATTACCAAATATGGAAAGCTATGTAATCATTCATGCTTCTGTTTGCCTTTGCTGCCAAAATCTCACAATTTACAGGTATGCATCTCCCTTCCATTTCTTAGGAGATTTTTCCTCTTTTTTTTCCTCCTTTTTCCTCAATCTGGTTGTTGATATCTTTTATTCTTTATTTTGGCTATCTGTATACATGGCATACATGTTTTTGTATAAGCTATTTAAAAGTCTTTGTGGAAGTAGATGAGTATGGTTTGTACATATATAGAATATAGCATGTTAGAGTATGTAGCAGAAAATGGGCAAAATTAGAAATTTAATATCCTAACTGCAGCCAACAGACAGATATATGCAAAAAAATATATAGAACCAGCAAAACTTAGTTAAGACACCTGGAGAAGCCCATAAATTGGAGAAGTTAGTTGGAAAAAAAAAACCTATGTTCAGAGAAGGACATATTGCTTGTCTTGGTCTATTAGGGCTGCTATAACAGAATATCATAAATTGGGTAGCTTATAAACAACAGAAATTTATTTCTCACAGTTCTGGAAGTTGAGAAGACCAAGATCAAGCCACTGGCAGATTTGGTGTCTGGGGAGGACTGCTTCTTAATTCATAGATGGCCATCTTTTCACTGTGTCCTCAGGTGGCAGAAGGAAGCGGGAGCTCTCTGGGATTTCTTTCATAAGGGAACTAATCCCTTCCATGAGGGCCATACCCTTATGACCCCATCACCTCCCAAAGGCCCCACCTCCAAATACCATCACCTTGGGGATTAGGATTCAATATATGAAACCTTCTGCCATTTCAGATGTTTTCACTATCTCAAGGGAAAACCTGGTAATTCCTTCTAGTCCTTGAGTCTATTCTAGAGGTATTTGCTAGCATGAGAATTAGTGGACTGCTCAAACAAGATAGAGAAGTCATAGCAATGATATTTGCAAAGAATATTCCTTTCTGAATATTATATTGCAACCGTGTATATTTTTATTTTACAAGTTTTAAAAATTCATTTTATTTTATAAATCAGAACATATTGATGTAGAGGGGGTTCTTTATTTGGGCTCCTTATAGAGGGACCATATATGAACATTAGGTTTGAGAATATCTCTAAATTATTTGGTGTATAGCTTTTTGTTTGAATTTTTGTAAGAAGAGAATCCACAAATTTCATCACATCCTCAAAGAGGTCTATGAATACCTGTACCACCAATGAAAAACAGTGAAGATCATGGGCCTAGGTCAATGTTAAAGTGAACGTAGTCGCCCAACTTTAGTTGCTTTATTTAGTTAACTAAACTAAGCAATGCTATAGACTCAATTTGATTTTCTCCAAAAAGTCATATGCCTCTTTGTTTTTCCCTGGTTCCAAACCAGCTCTAAGGAAACATTCCTTCTTAATACATTTTTCCTAAATTACTCTTCTACTAACTAGCAATTGATCTTGGACAGGTTGCTAAATCTAATTTTTTTTCATATGAACTAAGAAAGATAATAACACTTGTTTTATTGCTGCCAAGAATAAATCATATATGGAAATTGCCTGAAACAATAACTGGAACATACTAAGATGGTGATCAATAAATTTAGTTTCTTTCCCTGTACCAAATAGCAATCAAATGGAGAATCTGACCTAGAAAGTTTTGGAAAATGGAGAAAAAAGAAAAAAGAAAGGCTTCCTCCAGTTATGTTCTGTGCTGACATCTGTGAAAACAACAGAAGTGCTCTTCTAAGTACCAAGAATAGAAAAATGTGTAATGATTCACAGACACTAACTCTCACATAAGAGAGAGGTGTTTTTGGTTTTTTCTTCAGGCTTTCAATGTGCATTTGGGAATAATTTGGAGTAAAGCTTGGCCTGTGCTTTCTGTAGTTGGATAACTCAGTCTGAGATTGAGATACAATGGCACAGATGACACTGTCATAAACTCATGGACAATGAAGGAACCAGAGTATGGCCATTACAGAACCTTTACTAATTGTGCTCCGTTGCTTAACAAATCTATTATGCTGAGAGAAAATACATGTTGCATTATAAGTGCTAACTTAAGTTGTTAAGGTTGGGGATATTAAAATATATGTCCTAGGGGCACACCAAATAAATGATATTCATTAAATAGTTTATTGAGAACATTACATGCTATATCAAAAACACTGTTTTATAGATGTCTTTGGTGACACTAGATAAAAACTACATCAGGTTACAGCAATCCGGTCCCAAATTTTCAATTGCCACAAGGGATTTTCACCTGTTATTTCTTCCTCATCCTAAACTCATCATGTTTATAATCATAATATTCCTCTCTATCTTACTCTGAGACCAATTACAATCTCTAACCTAATTTCCTTATGTCTTTAAATGGCACCGACCTTGTTTTGAGCAAAAGAACCCCTATTTAAGTGTGCAAAATGGGAAAAAATGTCTTGGGCAGGAACTTCTTCCCATTTTGGATGCTTTCTACAAACTTGTCACTTATTGGTCTGTTCTCTAAAACTTGATGTTCTCACATTCTAGTCCCAAACATGCTCAACTTTTTACTTTTCCCTGAAAAAATCATGTATTTTTGTGATTTCATGCTCTTTCCTTTTCCTAACCTACTTTCCATCTTTTTCATCTTTGTAAAATATAAGACCCAGTTCTACTGTCCCCTCTTCCATAGAATCTTCTTAGAATTTCTTGGAGATCACTAATTCATCCCATTTCTTTCCGCCCATGGATCACTGTGCTCATCAATACCATTGACAGTATCTGTGTAGGTTTATTCCGAATGCTTAAAAGGCATAAAGTTGGACAAATTTATGTTTGTATCCATGGTGCCAACATAATGCTTCACTAGAAGTATTTTACAAGTGACCCAATTATTTGTAAAATATTGTAAGTAAAAGCAAAAGCAATATAACCAAACCAATAGAACAACAACAAAAAAGAAATGTGTTATACATAGAGCTTACATACTGAATTGTCATGCACAATACTGAATAGCAGTGAGGTCAATATAGGTGGACCTTCCTATTAATGTACAACTTCAGGTTTTATTTATGATTTAGGCTAAAACATACCAAATAGCAGAATGATATATTTATTGCTAGTCCTGTTTATAAATAAGAACTGAGAAGAAAGAGTAGGCAGAAACGAGAAATATCTCTGCTTGGTCAACATAAGACTGACTAGATGAAAATTGAAGGAGGAGGTGAAGAAATGTTTAGATTTGCTCTTATATTATAAATGTATGTGAAAAAAAGCATCTCTGATGTCACCTACAGTGAGAAATTTCTGAAAATTGCTCCCATGACTTCTTACGAAATATTTCCGCCTTTAATGTACTTATTCCCAAAGATTTGATCCTTTTCTTCAAGTCCAATAGATGTATTCTTGCACGTGACTTTAGGATCAAGGCACCTTAGTGGGCTGGCTATAGACTTAGTTCTCTCCTTTTATTTCTAAAATATAAACCACGTGTAACCTCTATGATATTTTGTACAAGATGTTTCTGTTTAGAACTGGTGATCAAAATGTACCTCAAAGATCCAAGAAGAGAAAGTTTAGAGCTGCTAGGTTAGAGAAGGTCAATTTGAGGAAGTAATCATTTCGACAGCTGACATTATGGCTTGTAATAAACTTGCCCAACTGTTTCTTGTGGAAATTTTATTGTTCTGTTGTTATGGCTGCTTCTGTCAGGGAAGGAGATCTGGAGAGTGTTTTAGAAAGCATGCCTTTCATAATTCAAATGATAAATCATCTTATGTAACTATCACACTTATTTATATCTTCACATGGATATAGGCAAATTTTCTGGAAAGTAAGGTTACATGTGGCCTTTTTACACATATCTATGGGGGCACCTAATTTTCCTTACAGTCAATCCATGAGCATTTTTATAGTTTAATATGTTTAAAGCTGGATTAGTGACAGACAGGCTACTTTTGCTGATATGGAAACTATGCAGGAAGAAACTGAGTTTCTCAAGCACAGAGTTAATGCGAAATTATGGAGTCAGAGGATGTAGAAGATTAAAAGAAGCTCAGCCTTGCCAAACTAAGTTTCCTCAGCAGAAGCAGCTAAATTCCTGAAGTGGAGCCAGTCACTCAGAGATATGTGTTTTATTGATGCTGCAACATCTTCACAATGATGCATATTATTCATGTGTATACTCACAGACACATGACTATGAAAGAAAGTAAGAAATAGAATTAAGTAGGCTAATTTTATTGGTTAACTTGGGTCAAAATCTTGGTTGGAGTTGTTGGTTAAGATCGTTTTGCTTTGTGGATTGTTTAATGTGTGGTCTAATATGTTCCCCTTTCCAGGTAATTAAGAGTTTAGTTTTCTAATTTGTATCTGTTCTTCTGACAAACTAGAGTGAATAAAATTAAGTTTTTAAGTCACAGTGACATGTATGGATCACTTATGAGATACAATGAGGTCTTTAATTAAAACATAATAGACTTATAATATTAAAATATTACAATGCTAATATAATACAATTTAGTTACTGAGGGAGTCCCTGAGTCTGCCTTAGTTCTACAATCACAAGTATGTGTGTGTGTGTGTGTGTAGGAGAGAGATCTAGAAAGTCTTTTCAGAGGAGTCATTTGAGCTAAGTCTTGAAGAAGAGTAGGACTTTACAAAACTGCCCTGAGGATTGAGAGACTAGGAGCATTCCAGGTGAAGGAGGAAGGAAATCAAATTTTCTTAGGAAACTGGAGGGAATATGTCTGAGGATAGTGTAAGGAAATGTAGAGTGGTATCTGAGAGTGGGAACGAGAATATCAATTATGGTTTAGACATTGAAGGAGAAGCAGCTAAAACTTAGGTAAGGACCAGATCCTACAAGGCTCTGTACAAAGCAACAGGGAGTCATTGAGGCGGCTGTGGTTAGCTCAGTGGCCGAGCCCTGCCATGGTGAGTCTGGGCCAGCACAATGTCATCTGCTTTATCTGTGTATCAGCTTCAGCTACCCCTTGTTCCCACTCCCACCCATCTGTGTGCAAATATGTGCCTTGTACATTAGCCATGAAAGCAAAATCAACTGGTATTGTTTGAAATACGTTGGGAAAATAACACTCCACTTAGTTTGGAACTGTTAGCTTCAACTTTGGATATAAATGTTGTAATATAGGTCAGAAAATCAAGAGGTATAAAACAGGGCAATATAGGTGGAAGCGTTTTTAAACTGATAAGAGATCTTATATTTTTGGGGGTAATAGTTAGGAAATAGTTTCTTCCACCTTGAGTTACTCAGAGTAGTTAATTTTCTTTGTTCTTAAAACATTAGAATATTTGTCCATATTTCCTTTACCCATGTAATTTACTTATCTCCCCACTGGTGGAGGTTTTCATGCAAATGGTTTTTCTCCATTGGAGATTTTGAAGACCAAATAAAACATCGGAGATGAAATTGCAAGGTAAAAGTGTTATATTTACTTCCCCATCAGTTACCAGTGATTTAAAGGGCAGCAGAGATAAGAGCCATTCCCTGGGAACTTCTGGGAATTTGGTAGGGGATTATCTTTCCACCTGCTTCCCAGTTCATTACTCTGATATAAACACTGCTCCGAGAGACCTGGTTTAGGGTGAAAGCAATGTCATTTTGTGCAAAGTGCTGTGTGTCACTAAGTATTTGATTAACCAGGGTGGCCAAAGACAAAGTTAATTATTTGGTCAATATTTTACTAGGTTTTTCAGTTATTACCCATTTTATTTTTAATTGCTTTATTTTCCTATTCTCCTCACCTACAAATCTGATGTTTTATGTAAATGTACTTAAATTGTAAGGTCAACTGCAAAGATTAAATCATATTTTATCAGAAATCTGTACCTGGCTTCATTCTGTTAAGATTTGTGGATTACAAAAAAGAAAAATAATAATAAAACAAAACGACCTTCAGAAAAAGAACTCGTAATTAGATTTTTCAAACTTCACCAAGTTTCTTTCAAATTCCTTTCTAAAATAAACCCACATCAAGATGTGATAGTAAAATGATAGACAAGAACTACACAGTTTTTATAGTTTGAGTAAGTAAAATCCCTTTGAGAGTGGATGTCATATGAAAAGTGAGGAATCAAAACACAGCTGTGTCTGTTAGCATTTATTGCCATTTTATTTCATAACTTCAGATTAGTCATTAAAAATGCCAAAGGTGTCATATGTTTTCTACAACAGAACAGAGTATTATATACAAGGTCAATTTACAAAGCTCTAGTTTGCAGCTCTCCTGAGAAGTTCTGCAAACTCTGTGTTCTGGGGGACTTTCTCAGTTCAAAGCAACTAGCAGGAATTTTGCTTAAGTCAAATCTGAGAACTGGGTTCTCTAGTTGCTAACTTATAAATATGTGTGTTAAAAAACCACAATGTATATATATTCCTAGGATAAAATATCAGGGTAATAAAGCAATTTGAATTTCTAAAAGTTTATACTGAGTGGCATTTTTGATTGTAATTACTAGTAGTGCATGTTAATTGTAGCAAATCAAACAATAAAAAAGCATATGAAGAAAAATATTAGACTTTATCCTGCTTCCAATTTCTTTCTCCCTGAGAACAGCAAGTGTCTTGTATATATCCCTTCTCATATTTTAAAACATATCCTGCTACATTAGTAATCAAATTTAGATATTTTTAGTCACTGCGAGCCCCAGGAAAAAAAAAGACAAATTTAGATACTTTTAACTTGGTCAATATGATTTATAATTTGAAATTTCTGTATAATATGGTGGTGTGTAAACTTTTTTACAATAGAATTCTTGTTTTTATTTTTTCTAAATTAAATGTCTCATAAAAGTTGTGATACTTATATGCTTAAAGGCAGGTCTCAGTTTAAATGTCACTTCCCCTGGGAAGTCATTTTTATCTTGTAAACTAGATTTATAATTAATTCTTGAGTGATTTTTTTTGGTTTAATGTTATAAGTTCCCTGAGACAGAGAGATACTATTGCTCTGTTATCAACAGTTTCTAGCCCAGTTCCTGGGATATAATGAGAAAAAAACATATATGTATACACATACACATTCATACTTATATATGTTTATATATACATGTATTATGATGATGGATGGATTTATTAATCATTAACAGAAATTTCATAATTAATTTTGGAAACTATAGTCTTTAAAAATTATAAAAAGAAGACCTTACATAGTGTCTGGTAGATAAAAAGTCACTCAGCACATGTGGAATAAAGAATCATGTCCCTCTAACCATTCCAAGTAGCTCTGGCATATTCTGGGGCACAAACTGAAAACCATAAGATTAGTGGATAGGGCAACTACAAAGGAGCTAATCTCCTTGATTATCTGATTTGAGTTTTGCATAGCCTCTCTGTGTTTCTGTTACAATTTCTAATTCACTTCTTTTATCTGGCAGCACTTAACATTATTGGCCACTTGGGTTTCCCATATTTCCCTGTTCTCTCCTACAACCTGGAGAGTTTCTCCTCAGTCTCCTTCATGGTGGATGACCTCTATGGGTCAATACAGCTCTCTTCTCATTTTTACCTGACATGCTCTTTTTGAATAATCTCCTCTACTTCTGTCATCTCAGTTATCAGTATGTTGATGACATCTGGGTATTTACATCCAGAGCCCACCATTCTCTTAAGCTCCAGAATTTCTAAATGCTGCTGGGCAACCTCAGTTTTATGTTATGTAGGCCTCAAACTCTCAGATATACAATGCTATCCTCTGTATCATTGTACCTCATTAATTATGCTTCTTTTACTGTATTTTTCATTTTGCATAATGGCATTGGTTGTTCAAACTAGGAAATTAAAAGTCATCTTAAATGATTGTCACTCCCCTTACATATCACCAACTCTTGTTTGTTCCACTTCATAAATAACTCTTCAGTAGTTCACTTCATATAATTTGCTCCTGCAGCCACTGCGTGGGTCAGATTCTGACTGCGTTGGGTCAGAATCTCAACATCTCTCACCTGGATTGTCTCTCCTCTACAGTGTTGATAAAAAGTATTTTTTTAAAAACGGAAGTATAAGCATTTTATTCCCTTACCAGAAAAATATCAGTGGTTCCCATTGCCTAATATAGTAGTTTCCGTGTGGCCCCAGGAGGGACTTTGACTCTCAGGAAGAAAATATTGGGACCTTTATTTATGTTCACCTTTTTTAGTGCAATGGTTGATATTCACTAAAGAATTCAACACATCTATCTTATAAAGTATTAGATATAATAATTAAATGAATGCCAGTGAACCCACTACTGGCTTACATTCTAGAAGATCCCTAATACCATCTCATCTGCCTTCACCTTCACCTTTCCCCTCCTTCTACTTCCACCAATCCAACCCCACTCAAGGTGAATTTTATTTTTTATAATTCTCTTGCTTCTTCACAGATATACTACATATCTGTTTATTTAGAAATAATATATTGTTTAGTTTGTTCTTAAACTTTATAAAAATGGTATCACATTGTATTTTGGTTTTCTAACTTACTTTCTAAGTCAGGATTATGCAGCAGGAATTCTCATTCATTGCTGGTGGGAATGCAAAATGGTACAGCCACTTTGGGAGACAGTCTGGTAGTTTCTTACTAAGCTAAACATAGTCTTACCTTATGATCCAGCCATTTGTGCTCCTAAGTGTTTACCCAAATTACCACTATATACACACAAAAAACCTGCACATAGATATTTATACCAGCTTTATTCACAATTGCCAGAAATTGAAAGCAACCAAGATATCCTTCAATACGTGAATGAATGGATAAATAAACTATGATAATCCATACAACTGAGTATGAATCAGTGATAAACAGAAAGGGATATTGAGCCATGGAAAGACATGGAGGAAACTTCAATGCTTATTGCTACAAGAAAAATTCATTCTTATTGATGCATGAAGCTGAAATTCATTCATTTTTACTGCAGAATAATATTCTATTGTATGAATACAACAAAAGTTATTTTTCTACTCTCTTGTTGATGAGCATTTGGGTTCTTTCCAAATTTAGCTATTATGGACAATGCTACTATTGATAGTATTGTATATTCTTTTGTTGCATGCACAACTTTCAAGAATATACCTGGCAGTGGAACAAAATGTTCAAAGCATAACATATTAGCAGTGATACATGCACATGTATTATTTTTAAATGAATTGAAGATACAATAAGAGTGCTTAAAACTTATTTTTTTCTGAATACAATTATGTGATCAAAAATGTTTGGAGACCATTGGTTTATAGAATAAAACATTACTTTCAGACCCATCTCTGAATTTCCTCTTTCACCTCCATTATTTATTCCATTATTTATTCCTAAGCAAGCCTCTTATGCTCCTGTTGCTATAAGTTTCCATTGCATATATCACTGTGATAATACTTACCAGGCTAAGTGGTAGTTGTTTAATTTATGTCAGTCTTCTCACCTAGACTTAATAGTCAAGAGCAGAGTTGCAGTCTCCTTCATTTTTGTATCTCTAGTACCTAGCCCAATGGTAGCATGTAGTAAGCAGAAATTAAATATTTATTGAATGAGCAATAAACATAAAAATGTAGTAATACCTACATAAAAATGTAGTAATACATTTTTATATAGCTGAGAAGACAAATGAAGTATCACAAGAAAACTCTGGGCTTTCTGGAGGAAAAGCTGTATATAAATGCAAGGCATTAATGTTTTATGATAGTATTTAGTCAATGGGGTATTCTATAGCCTAAATATCAAGATACACAGTTTCACTTAGAATTAGTAAAGAAACCCAAAACTGTACTTGTTCCTTATCTTTACCTTAGATGCACTAGCACCATAAGCAAAGAAATGGAAAATTCTTTGACTTATGTTCTTTTCATTAGTCTTCCTAGGAGGAAAAGGTTATGTTAGAATAGGAAGATAACTGGACAGACAGACCAAGATTTATCTCAGTTTGTCCTTGGCTAGTTATGTGATATTGCATAACTCACTCAATTCTTTGATAATCTGTATAATAATTTAAAAGAGCTATTGCTTTTTTAGCATTTTTAGTTGTTGCTTTTTAAAATTTCAAATTATTATGGGGGTTCAAATGTTTTTGGTTACAGAGATTGCTTTTGTAATGCTTGAGTCAGGGTTAAAAGCATGCCCATCACCCAGATAGTGTTCATTGTACCTATTCCGAGGGTTTTCACCCATTCCCTCTTCCTCCTCCCCCTTGCCTGATTTCCTTTGAGATTTACTTCCCTCTATGCACCTGTTACCATGCTGTTTTCATTACTATACCCTTGTAGTATAGTTTGAAGTCTGGTAATGTGATGACTCCTGATTTGTTTTGTTATGCTTAAGATTGGTATGGCTATTTTGGCTCTTTTCTGGTCCAAACAAAGTGTAGAATTATTTTTTCTAGATCTGTGAAATATTACATTGGTATTTTGATGGGGATTGCATTGAATCTGTAAATCACTTTGTGTAGTATGGATATTTCAATAATGTTGATTCTACTTAACCATGAGCATATGTTTTTCCATTTGTTTGTATCATCTGTAATTTCTTTCCCCAGTGTTTCATAGTTCTCTTTGGAGACATTTTTCACCTCTTTGTTTAAGTATATTCCTAGGTATTTCATATTCTTTGTAGCAATTGTGAATGGTATTGAGTCCTTGGCTTGATTCTCAGCTTGACTGTTAGTGGTATGTAGGAATGCTACTGATTTGTGTACATTGATTTTGTAACCTGAGACTTTGCTGAATTATTTCTCAATTTCAGGAGTCTCTTGGTAGAATCTTTTGAGTTTTCTAGACATAATATCATATCATTCTCGAAAAGTAATAGTTTGACCTCCTCTTTCCTGATTTGGATACCCTCAATTTCTTTCTATAGCCTGATTGCTCTGGTTATGACTTCCAGCACTATGCTGAATAGAAGTGGTGAGAGTGGGCATCCTTGTCTTGTTCCAGTTTTTCATGGGAAAGCTTTCAAGTTTTCCCCATTTAGTATGACGTTGTCTGTGTGTTTGTCATATATGACTTTTATAATTTTGAGGTATGTTCCTTCTATGTTTAGTTTGTTAAGGGTTGTTATGATAAAAGGTTGCTGAATTTTACTGAATGCTTTTTCTGCATCTATTGAGATGATCATATAATCTTTGTTTTTACTTCTTTATATGCAGTGAATCATATTTATTGATTTATGTATGCTGAACCATTCTTGCATCCCTGAGATGAAGCCCACTTGGTCATGGTGGATTTTTTTTTTTATGTACTGTTGAATTTGGTTTGCTAGTATTTTATTGAGGATTTTTGCATCTATATTTCTAAGGGATATTGGTCAGTAGTTTTTTTTTTCTTCTTCTTCTTATTTTCTTTTGTTGTTGTTGTTGTTGTTGTGTTCTTTCCTGGTTTTGGTATCAAGGTGATATTGACTTTGTAGAATGAGTTGGGGAGGATTCCCTTATGGATTTTTTATTGTTACTTAGTTACTGCTTTTTCAGGCACAGTGATAAGTGACTTACATGGGTTACATTATTTAATAATCAGTATAAATATTATCCCCATTTTACTGAAGTAGTAAATGAGGATCGGAGAAATTATTCAACTTGCTCAAGAACACAAGTCACAAGTTACTTTTCATCCTCTTCTAGAAAACATTTCTTAATCATTACACTGTTCTATTTGAGTCTTTTAAATTGGGCCAATGAATATCATAGAAAGGTTTTAACTAGTCAAGTACTGTGATGTTGACAACAATAATAATGATAATTGTTTTGATAACAATAATAATGAATAACATTTATTGAACCCTTAATACTTACCAATAACTACATTACTACATGGATGATTCATTTATTCTTCACAGTTACCCCATCAAGGAGACACTGTTTTTACTCTAGACACTGAGCCCTTCACCACATTCCCACACTGTATGATAGTGATGACTCCAGAATGTCAATACAGAAGAGATTAGATGAGGTAATCCTCCTGGTACAGGGTGAGAGGCTAGATCAGCTACATTTTTGTTTTGTTTTGTTTCCTGAATTTGCATTTAGGAGCTCCAGTAGCAGAATCAGTTAGTGCACAGTACTTATATGAATTTGCATTTATATAGAAAACATATTAAGTTTTCTTGATTTATTTGGGATGGCTTGAGAGTAGGATACTGGTAGACAGTTTTCCCAGGTCCCACCACTGGGGAGCAATATGGAAGAGAGGGTGGATTTACAATGAATCCTTATTAGAGTACATCAGTAACACTACTGGAGAACACCAAAGGCATTGAGGTGGTGGTAGGAACATGATTGGCCCAAACACACAGTAGACTTTCATGCATAGATAAGCTTACTTATATATGTGCCCCTATGTCCTGAAATCACTGCTGACTACAGTTTTGTGGGACAGCAGACTTCAGATGCAGTTAGTCATGCATTTGTCATCTACACAGAAAGTCAGTAAGTAGTTTTAACTGCAAACATTTCACTTCTACTAGTAAACTAAACCTCATGGGTAAAACCAACCCTTGTTCTAGGTAGAAAAATATTCTGCAGCAGTGCAAAACCATGCATTACATATGACCTCCAGCAATGCTTGGTGAGAGTTTGTACTGTTGAAATTTCTAGTCTTGCAGTTCCCCTTCTTTTTCCACACATAGAAAAAAAGTGTGCTGGGCCTTATATTTAATGAATATTTTTTTGACAAGCACAGGGGTATTTGTTAGAGACCCAGAAACTTTCTCCAGTAGATTCTATCTCTGTGCAAATATTTACTTGGCTGGAGAAGAATCCAGAAATTTGGACAATAACTTGGACTTAAGGACAGGGCATATCTGATTGCTTAGACCTGCACAGATATCTGTTAACTGTAAACCAGATGAAACAAACAATTACCCAGATTTGGTAGCAAAGAAATGGTTCTCTGGCAGTAGGCAACATACAAATTGCTTGTATAGATACATATATGTGACACTTCTTGCTTTATATATTCAGAGATGCACAGTTGTGGTTTTGTGAGTACATGCCTATCTCTGCTACTAGAATGTATGCTCCTTGAGAGTGAAGACTTTTCTAATTTTTTTTTACTGCTGATACTTAGAATAGAACTTACAGTATAATAGATTCTTAGTAAAACTTCTCCTTTTAATCATTTTTCAAAAACAAATTAAGCACCTATCATGTTTATTTATAATTCAAATGATTACATGAGCAACCATTTTTATATGAATAAAATAGAAAATAAAGAAGTTTAGCAATAATAGTAGTGTGTATAACTGAGCTTTATCAGCTTCCTGAGTAGTCTTACTTGTCACTAGTTTATTTGTAAGAGTTAGCTTTGTGTAGAATATGCAGAGTCAACAACATACAAAAGTTTCCAGGATTCTCAATTTCTCCTTTAGTGCTTCTTATCTTTCTTCATCTAACCCATTTAACAATCAGTAATAAAATATGAACAACAGATGTCAAATTGAGAATGCTGTTTCAAAAGGAAAAACTGAAACAAATATTTTCTTTGATCTTAGGATGTGCTCTTTCACAAATTATTCCATTTAATGCTTACAATAACCCTCTGAAGTAGGTAGTATTATTCTCATTTTATATCCATGAAGAAATTAAATTTATACTTGTATTAAGAAAGAGGAAACACTTTTATTCTGTTCCCATGTAATTATTTCTTCATATATGTGTCTTCCCATCTTGATGAGAGTTATTGAAAAATGCTTTCTTAACCAAAAAATTTCAATCTCTGACTTTGGATCTATGTTTAAAATTTCCATATTACTTATACTTTGGTACATGGATACTGATACTATATGTCAACATGCAAACATAACCTAGAGGGGAAACAAAGTAAACCATAATTAATCATTAACACCTTGGTTCAAATTGATTTCTGAGATTTCTTTTAGCAAGCAGAACCCAGAAAAAGTGAAACCCTGGTCAAGATTATTTCTAAGCCTTGCTCAATTCCAGTGGAACCTTGAAGTCCTAAAGAGTCGAGTTAGAAAAGGGCTAGAAATTTCCCCAGTTTTCCATTTTCTTCAACACATTGAGAGACTGTCATTGAAAACAATAAGTTAACCAACAGTCTGGAAGGGCACGAATCACAAATTTAGTCTGATGTAGAAAATGAATCCCAAACCTCTAAAGTTTCTCCAGAGACACTTAGTCTGTTTCTTGAATATTCACTTCATCTTTCACTCATATACTTTTGAAAAACTTGTGGCAGTTTCTACACATAAGAGAGAAATTGAGACAATTGCCAGGATTAACTAGGTCCAAAACTCATAGTTAGTCCCAGCAATTGCCAGAACCAACAGAGCCTCTGCAAAGGACAAGAAAATGAATGTGAAGCATCTCAGCTCCAGTAAGGCCTAGGGCTCTTTTATCATTCACAAAGACATATCTTTTCTTAAGTTGGTAGAACTCAAAAACTTTTGGTAAAGTGTTTAATGATTTCTTTGTGGCTGTGATAACTGGGTATTCACCCTAGTCCTTTGCAAGTTTTCTTCTTAAGAAAGTCTTGGACAATGTACATTGAACTTTCTCTGTAGCTTTTCTGGATTTTAAGGATTTTCCTCTGTACTGCACAGAGTATAGAATAGTATTTCCATTAAATGTACATTTGGCAAGCAATACCCATATATTATAATCATCTTCTTTTATCTCCTGGCTATAGCAAAATCAAAAATGAAAAAGAAGACTTTTATTCAATAGAAGCAGAGATTACAAATGCCCACCTAACTGAGTTTTACTCACTGTGGATTAGTCACCACAATAATATTTGTTGCCTGAATTGAAATAACATCTAGCTATTTAAATACACACAAGTACATGTATCAAACAGGTGCCTACAATCTAAATGGGATTCTATCTAGGTAAATTTATCTTTGTAGATTATGCTTTTTACTTTGTGTTTACTGACCAGGTGTGTTCCCAGATTTCTCACCTCCTCTCAGGTCACCGGAAAGGAAAGATATTTCGTGATGGGTTCTGAGAATCAGGAAAATCAAGGAACAGACTCTTTATAGCATGACCCCAAAGACCTTCATCTAAATATACAGAGCAGAGAAATTTTCTTTTAAGAAAGGGAAAAACTGAGAAAATTATTTCTTTATCATCATTTCAGAACTCAGAATCTATTTGGGTTGATTTAGATCCCTGCAGACTAAATTGCAGGGCAGAGTTGAGGTATGGTTTAAATTCTTGGAGCAATAAATTGCTACGAGGCCTGGCAGGGGTGGCGGCATGAGAAGAGGGATGTGGAACCCATTCTTTACTGATGACCTACTTGAACAGAATGTAGCATCATTCCAGATAAGCCTTGGGAGCAGTACCAGACTCTGTGTCAGTTAGGGTTCTACTTCTTTCTGAAAACCAGAGCCTCTTTTTGTAACTTTAAATAAGTGTCCAAGAAACTATGCCTGTTTCGTTGATAGGGATATTTTAGGCTTAAATGTAATAGCAAATTGTCCTAATTCTCTGCTTCCTTTTTCTTGGTTGTTTGTATCCCATGTTATCTGATATGGAGAGAGGTCTAGCTATACATTAGTAATCATCATTTGTTTCAGGACTTCAACAAAAGCATACCACAAACTGGAAGGCTGTTTGTGTTCAAAACCAAAGCATAGAATCAACATTCTAGTGTTGTTAAAAGCTGAAGGATTATCCATTCTAATGTTTTCTTGTTCTTGATGAGGAGAGAAAGGCCCAGAGTTGTGAAGAGATTTGCCTAAGAACTTGCTATTAATATATTTGCCATATATTAATAGCAAGTTCAAAGTATAGTCACGTCTGGATTTGAGAATTCTGACCCCTATTTTCTGTGACTCAAGTCCAGAATGATCAGTGCATATGATACTCTAAAGAAAAGGTAAATTCTTGTTTAGGAACAAGTTGAACAGCTTCTAAATTAGGTTGATTTTGTAGCTTTTCCCTCCACTTTATTGTTTCCTTGGGTGTACAGAAGCTTTTAGTTTGTTGTACTCTCATTTATCTATTTTAGCTTTTGTTGCCTGTACTTTTGAGGTCCTCTTAAAAAAAAATCCTTGTTTTGTTCAATGTCATCAAGCATTTCCTCCTTGTTTTCTTTTAGTAGTTTCATAGTTTTGGGTCTTGTATTTAAATCTTAAGCCATCTAGATTTGATTTTTGTATATGGTGAGAGATAGGGGATCTAGTTTCATTCTTCTGCATATGGATATCCAGTTTTCTCAACACCATTTACTAAAAAGAACTGTCCTTTCCCTGATGTGTGTTCTTGTTATCTTTGTCAAAAATCAGTTGGCTATAAATGCATGGCTTATTTCTGGGTTCTTTATTCTGTTACATTTATCTATGTATCTGTTTTCATGCCAGTGCCATGCTGTTTTTGTTACTATGGGAGAAAGTATTTGCAAACTATGCATCTGACAAGGGGTTAATATCCAGATTATATAAGGAACCAAAATAAATCAATGGCATAAAACCAGATGATTCAATTTAAAAATCATCAAAAGACCTGAATAGACATTGCTCAGGAGAAGACATACAAATGACCAACATACATATTTTAAAATGCTCGACATCACAAACCATCCGGGAAATGCAAATAAAGACCACAGTGAGATATTACCTCACCCTAGTTAGAATGGCTATTATCAAAAAGACAAAAAAAGAAAATAACAAATGTTGGCAAGGATGTTCAGAAAAGGAAACGTTTATAAACTGTTGGTGGAAATATAAATTAGTATAGCTATTATGGAAAACAGTATAAAGGTTCCTCAAAAAAATAAAAATCTAACTACCATATGATCCAGCAATCCCATTACTGGATATATATCCAAAGGAAAGGAAATCATCAT
Source organism: Mirza zaza (assembly GCA_008750895.1). Taxonomy (NCBI): domain Eukaryota; kingdom Metazoa; phylum Chordata; class Mammalia; order Primates; family Cheirogaleidae; genus Mirza; species Mirza zaza. Next base: position 31,036 of record VSMD01056183.1, read on the forward strand.
GTTGAAGAGACAGGTGCATACCTATGTTCATTGCAGCGCTATTTATAATAGCCAAGATAAGAATTAAACCTAAACACACATCTACAGATGAATGTATAAAGAAAATGTGGCACATATATACACACACACACACATATATATATACATACACACACAATGAAGTAATATTCATCTATAAAACAGGATGTGATAGTGTCATTTGAAAGAACATGAATGAATCTAGAGGATGTTATGTTAAGTGATATAACCAGGCACAGAAAGAAAAGCATTGCATGATCTCACTTATATGTAGAATCTGAAAACATTGATTTCATAGAAGTAGAGAGTAAAATAGTGGTTACCAGAGGCTGGAGTGGGGAAGATCAGGAGAGATTGGCCAATGGGTACAAAGTTACAGTTAGATAGTAGGAATAAGTTTTGGTGTTCTATTATGCAGCAGAGTGACGATAGCAAATAACAAGGTAGTGTATATTTCAACATAACTAGAAGAGAAGATTTTTTTAATGTTTCCACCACAGAGAAATGATAAATGTTTATAGTGATAGCCATGGTAATCACCGTGATTGGATCATTATACTATGTATACATACATTGAAACATCACATTGTACCACATAAATATATGTAATCGTGCCAAGTATAAATTTTAAAATTATATCTAAAAAAAAACAAATTAGGTTGGCTTTGAATTTTGGTTGAAATTATCCAAAAGGACAATTATATTTGAGGCTTCTAATAGCTGCTAACACATTTGGGAACTTAGTAACTTTTAAGGCAAATTTATTCTGACTTCAGAGATTGCAATCTAACCCCAGATTCAGTGTTCTTAAACATAATCTACATTTGTCTCCTCCCTTCTTCCTTCTAACTTATTTCATCACCACCACCATCATCATCATTATCATTATTATCACCATCATAATTTTTTAAGGTCTTTGTGATTTTTAACAGTATACTTTTTTCCAAACTCTTCATTCATTCATTTGTTCATTCCTCATCTGTCAATAGACCTGTAGAATTTAACATAAAGCAGGAAACAAAGACTTATAATTTCCTCAGAGTTCATAGCCTGGTGAGGAAGGCACATATTGTAACAGAAAACAACAATTCAAAAATTTGAGCCTGAAGCTTATAGGCCCATGAGAATCATCTATACAATACTGTGGTTTTCTCTGGTAAGGTGTATTACAATGTGCTTTTATGTAAATGCTTCTCATGCCATGCTTGTGAGGTGGGCAGAATAAACAGAGGTCCTGAAGAGGTTGAAACAATGTCAGTAAGTCTCAGGAACAATCACCTGTCCTGTTTACCACTTGCGACTTGCACCTAACGTAAGTTCCTGGCTTACACTGGGAGCTCAATAAATATTTTTTGACTTAAAGACTGAATGTAGCTAGTAAATTTCTAAACTGGGCCTTAAATGTAGCTCTCCTAATTTTGAGTCCAATATTTATTCTATCGCATCCATTTTCAGTGCCAGCTGTGACTATTACCTTTCTTTATGCCTCAGGGTCATTCTCTCCCCTAACTCCAGTCTCATCTACTTGAGATAAAACATCACATTAGCTAACACTTATGAAACTATTATTCAATGTATTAACAAACTTAAAAACAGTCATGGTTGAAGCAGAGGATGAGTTATTTTCTAGGTGTTGCACCTCGCTTGAGTAGATAATTTGGATCAGGAAGCCTATCAAATCATATTGAAGTGGTGATCACTCCTTTGTAGAATCCCAGCCTCGAGAGTCCTGTGGCAAGTTTTATGAGAAAAGTAAGGAGCCAGAGGAGTGACAACTATAAATTTGTTTCTGAAATGCTTATATTTTTCATCATTAAATTATGGACATTATGAAAATAGTTATGATGATGTCATTGATGGCAGTAATGGAGTTGATAATAATACGAAAACATTAGTACCATTTATTGAGATCCAACTCTGTTCCAGCAATGTGACAAATGATTCACACATTATCTCAAGCAAATCTTAACAATTCCATGCCTAGATATTAACTCCAGCTTACAAGTAATGGCGGCACGATGGCTTCCATTAACTCCAAATAGTCAACAAATACCATTCATTCTTAAAATGGTTCATTCCCAAACAGATGTACTATTCTCTTTTCCTCACAGCCACATTCATTGGCCCCCACTCCCCTACCCCCATAATATTAGAATACAAGTGTATGTACTGTAAAAAAAAAAAAGGTGAAACTAGAAGTCAAGTAAACAAAATATTGAAGACCATGGAATACTTCCCAACTCATTCTATGAAGCTGGCCTTAGTCTGATACCAAAACTAGAAAAAGACATTGTAAGAATACAAACTAAAGAACATTATCTCTCATGAACATAAGCACTAAAATTTTTTTTATAAATTGTTAATTGAATTTAATGATATATAAAACACATAATGTGTCATGACTGACATTATTCCCCCAAAATTAAGTGGTTTAATATTGAAAAACCAATCAATATAATTCACCATATTAACAGACTCAAAAGAAAAACTGCACGATTATCTTAATACATAAAGAAAAATATTTGAAAAAATTCCACATTCATTTCTGATAAAATCTCTCAGAAAATTTGGGATTAAAGGGAACTTCTTTTACTTGATAAAGGGTATTAATGCCTAATATCATACATAGTGGTAAAAAACTGAATGATTTCCTCCCAAGACTGGGAATGAGGTAAAGATGACTCTTCTGTATTCCACATTGTACTGGGGATCTCAGGCATGGTAATAAGGTAAGAATAAGAAATAAAAGGAACACAAGTAGGAAACAAAGAAACAAAACTTTCTATTCACAGACAACTCCATCATCTATGTAAAAATATCCTAAAGAATTCTTTAAAAGCTGCTATAAGTAATCAGCGAGTTTAGCACAGCTATAGGATATAATTTAAATTTACAAGTCAATTGTATTTCTGTATACTAGCAATGAACAATTAAATATTGAAATTTAGAAGACAATACCATTTATAATAGCATAAAAATATTAAGTAAGAATAAATTTCATAAAAGATGCACAAAGCTGATACCTTGAAGCTATAAGACATTGCTGAGAAATAAAGAAGAGCTCTCGGGCCGGGCGCGGTGGCTCAAGCCTGTAATCCTAGCTCTCTGGGAGGCCGAGGTGGGCGGATCGTTTGAGCTCAGGAGTTCGAGACCAGCCTGAGCAAGAGCGAGACCCCATCTCTACTATAAATAGAAAGAAATTAATTGGCCAACTAATATATATAGAAAAAAAATTAGGCGGGCATGGTGGCACATGCCTGTAATCCCAGCTACTTGGGAGGCTGAGGCAGCAGGATTGCTTGAGCCCAGGAGTTTGAGGTTGCTGTGAGCTAGGCTGACGCCATGGCACTCACTCTAGCCTGGGCAATAAAGTGAGACTCTGTCTCAAAAAAAAAAAAAACAAAAAACAAACAAAAAAAAAAAAAAAAAAGAAGAGCTCTCTAAATTTATCTATAGATTCCAGGTAATTTCAATCAAAATCCCAACAGGCATTTTCTATAAAATACATAAGCTGTTTATAAAATTTATAGGAAAATGCCAAGAAACTGTAATAGCCAAAATGACTTTTTGAAAAAGAAGGCAAATGGAAAGACTTATATTACTTGATTCCAAAATTTATTATAAGCCTGAAGTAATAAAGATAGTATGATATTAACATAAAGATAGACATATAGAGTAATGAAACAGAATAGGAATTCAGAAATAGTCTCTCATGTATAGTTAATTGATTTTCAGTGAAGGTATCAAAGTAAGTCAATGGTGAAAGACTAAGCTTTTTAACAAAGATGCTGTAATGACTGGATAGCCAGATGCATAAACAAAACAAAAACAGACGAAAACAGTCTAACCTCATACCATTGACAAAAAATAACTTAGAGACTTAAATATAAGAACTAAAACTATAAAACTCTAGAAGAAAACAGCATAAAGTCTTAGAGATCTTAGGTTTAACAAAGATGTTTTTTTAAATCAGACACAAAAAGCATGTGCTATTGAAATTTAAAAATCCATAAATTAGACCTCAGCAAAATTAAAAACTTTAGTTTTCCAAACATACTGTTAAATAAAATGGTAAGCCATAGTATGGGAGAAAAACAGTGTACAAACATATTTCTAACAACCTGATAAACAATGAGCAAAACACTTGAATAAACATTTCACCTAAAAAGTTATAAAAATGAAATATAAGCACCTGAAAATATGCAGGGTACCATTAGTCAGTAGGGAAATGAAAATTAACTACACACTCACTAGAATGGCTAAAAATAAAAAGACTGGTAATACCACATTGCTGAGGTTGTGGAACAACAGGAACTCTCCTTCACTACTGATGAAAATATAGAGTAAGACTACAACTTTGGAAAATAGTTTGATAGTTTCCTAAGTTAAACATACAATTACTGTATGACCAGCCATTTTACTTTCAGTGATTTAGAGAAATAAAAATATGCTTATATCCAAAGACTTGTACACAAATGTTTATAAACAGCTTTATTTGTAATAGCCCCAAGCTTAAAACAACTCAGAAGTTCATATTGGATATGAAAATTGTGGAATATCCATCCAATGGGATACTATTGAACAATGAAAAAGTAGCAAACTATTAATACAGGCAAAAATATTAATGAATCTCTAAACATTTGCAAGTGAAACAGCTAGACAAAAAAGTGCTAACTTTAAAATACTATTTATATAAAATTCTAGAAAATGCCATTTATAATGACGAAAAGGAGACCAACCAGTGGTTGACTGGAGATAATGGTGGTCATGGAGAGATGTGTTACAAAGTGGCACAAAGAAATTTTGGTGGAGAAAGCATATTTTTTTTACATAGATTTATGGTGTACAAGTGATTTTTTGTTACATGAGTGAATTGTATAATGCTGAAGTCAGGGCTTTTAGTGTACCCATCACCAAAACAGTGTACATTGTACCCTATTGCTAGATTTGTATCCATTACTCCCCTCCAATTCTCCCCCACTTCTTAGTTTTCAATGTCCATTACACTACTTTATGACCATATATACCTGTCGTTTAGCTCCCACTTATAAGTGAGAACATACAGTATTTGTGTATCCATTCCTGAGATACTTCACTTAGAATAATGGGCTCCAGTTTCACCCAAGTTGCTGTAAAAGACATTATTTTATTCCTCTTTATGGCTGGTTAGTACTCAATGGCATATATACACCACATTTTCTTTATCCAATCCTCGTTTTATGGGCACTTAAGTTGATTTCATATTTTTGCAAGTATGAAATGTGCTGTGTCTTTTTTGTAAAATGTTTTTTTATTTTCTTTTGGGTAGACACCCAGTAATGAGATTGCTGCATAGGATAGTAGGTCTACTTTTAGTTCTTTGAGGAATCTCCATACTGATTTCCATAGAGGTTGTACTAGTTTGCAGTTCCACCAACAGTGTATAAGTGTTCCCTTTTCACTGTAACCATGCCAAATCTATTCTTTTTCGACTTTTTAATAATGGCCATTCTGACGGGAATGAGGTGGTATGTCATTGTGTTTTTAAGTTGTATTTCCCTGATGATTAGTGATTTTGAGCACATTTGCATATATTTGTCTATCTTCTTTTTTAAAAAATCTGTTCATGTCTTTCACCCACTTTTTGATGGGGTTGTTTTTTTCTTATAAAGTTGTTTGTATTCCTTATAGATTCTCAATATTAATCCTTTGTCAGATGTATAGTTTACAAATATTTTCTCCCATTCTGTCTATTTACTCTGTTAATTATTTCCTTTGCTGTGCAGAAACTTTTTAGTTTAGTTAATTGCCATTTATTTATTTTTGTTGTTGCTGTATTTGCTTTTGGAGTCTTAGTCATAAAGCCTTTGCCTAGCCCAATGTACACAAGTTTTTCCTATGTTTTCTTCTAGAATTTTTATGGTTTTAGGTCTTACATTTAAGTCTGAGAAAGCTTATGTTCTGTTTCCTGACTATGGTGATATTTCATGGGCATATACACATAACAAAAGTTATCAATGTGTATACTTGTACTTCTGCAGTTTATTTCATATTTATTGTACTGCAATGAAACTATGAAAAATAGAGAATAAAAACAAAAACAGAACAAGATAAAATAGATGTGTTTTTCTCTTGCATTTCAGACTGAGTGTAAGTAGTACAGGGCTTATACCTTAGTTCTATGAAGTTGAGGATGCAGTCTCCTTCTATCTTGTTGCTCTGAAGTTTTTTACATGCATCTTTTATTTTGTGATTTTTAAATAGTAGTTCTAGCTCTTTTTATGATATTCACATGATAGTCAGTGGGAAAGAAAGAAAAGAAGTAGAAAACAAACTCTTTGTTTTAGCATAAACTGGACATTGAACACATCACTTCTGCTAATATGCCATTGAACTGAGCCACAACAAATATAAATGCATTACATGAAACTTCACTTGAACCAATCCAATAAATAAACTATTGATTACATTATAGTTTTTTCAAAGGTTATAGACCAGGAAAATTCTATATTTTGTTTTTCTTATATAGAATGGGAAGAGCTAGATTTTAGACTGAGGAAGAAAGGAATGGTCTCTTAAATTCTGTAATCAGAGTTCAAAGCTGTGTGGATGTTGAGAAGATGTGAAAATTGCCTATAATTTTGTAGCATTTTGTAATGATAGTATCACCTCAAGAACTGACTCCACTCAAATTTTCATCATGACTATGTGCTGGGATTTCTCTACAACTTTAGTTATAAAATATTCCTCTCCTTAGGGGCACTCCCACTTTGCCTCCCTGCAGTCCTCTGCTTGGGAGATATTATTTCCCCGGGACTTCCAGCCTATTGCACAGGCAAAGTGGGTTTTATTGGTCAGAGGATGAAAGACATGCAGGTGCTGGCAGTTGAAAGCCTGACCTGCATAAACTGAAGGGCAAGAAAGAGAGGATATGGTTAGAGCTCCAATAGCATCTCTCAAGAGTGCAATAGTTGAACCTGTCCTGCTCAAATTGTCTACACAATTTGATGACCACATCTACTTCCTGAAGCTTTGCCCTTGGTAGTGAGAAATTCCCCTTAAAACTGTCTTTCATGGCTACTCCTGGGTGGAACTCTGTTGCATCAGCAGTCCACATTCAGCTCACATGAAATGTTTCACCCAGGGTGAAACAGACCTGGGTTTTTCATGAGCTGGCTGTGGGAACTCTCTAAGAGGTCATAGATGTTACCTAAGGGAGAGACATTGGTTTAACAAATTAGGTAATATGTGGGACTGGGTTGCCAGTTTGTGTAATTTATCTGTGTATTTATCTGTGCCCTCTGGACATGCTCATGCCTGATGACAAATGTACTGTCCACTGCAGGGTGAATTACTGCTGTGCCTGCCCAACCTAATGACCTGGAGAACGTGACAATGAAGAGCTCACAATAAGCAGTCTGATCACATAATCACTTGATATCCCATTATCAGGCTCAACTTCTGCTAGATCCAGCAGCATATTAAGAGCCCAAGAGCTGCCTTTTGAATGGCAAAGAGTTCTTTGAAGCCTTTGGCTTTTTACTGATTGATGGTTGAGCCTGTCATTTTTTTTTTCTCAGTATATCAGTGACACTAACAGCCACCAGCCAACTCCACTGTCTTTATAATTCCCATTATCCCCTTATCTCTTATATTCTGAAAATATTGCATAAGCCAGTGCATGCCCTTCATTGTGCATCCCAACCCATTTCAGTAGGTGATGGCATTTAGAAATCAGGCCAGCATGTGCTGAAATGTGAGGGTATGGGCACATAGGCGGGTTGCCAACAGTGTCTACTATGATATCACTAAATTATCTTCCAAAGAAGGCATTTCACTTCACACCCCCACTAACATATATAAGATGTCTGTTTTTATGCATCTTCCCCATCTCAATATATTATTACATGTTTGATAATCTTTGCTAATCCAATAGGCTTTTAAAAATGGTGCTTCATTGTTTCTCTATTTGCATGTCCTTACCATCAAACTGCATATGTTTTAACAAATATGAAAACCATCGCTATGTCTTTTTATATGAAAAGTCCATTAGTACATGTTTGTTCACTTTCCTGTCTAGTTTTTGTTCTTTTTCTTCTAATGATATATTAAAATTCTCTCTATATTAAGGAAATTACCCTTTTGTTAAATGACTTGTAAATTTTTTCCCATTTTTATATTTGTCTTTTTTGTTATTGTTTATGGCATTTTTTGTTTTCCTGAAAATTTTTCCTGTTATAGAGCTATAAGTTTTAATCTTTTCTTTAATGCTTTTGTGTTTGATGACTCACTTATCAAGAATTCTCCATTAATACAATTAGAAAAATAATTCTCTGCTTTCCTGTATTTATTTTAATAATTGTATTGTTATTATTTATTTATGTTCTTTTCTCCCTTGCTAGACCTTAATGCCCTGGAAAACAAATATCTAGGAGGTAGTTCATGATGGTTTCCTCCCTTCCTCCCTCTATCCCTTCCTTCCTATCTAATATGTCTTTCTAACCTAAGTACCTTTGAAAGGTACCTGGTATATAGTAGATGTATGCTCAATTCTTGCTTATTCTAAGAATAAACAAGTGACATGGATTTATATTTATTTTTAAATAAATTTTATATTTTAGAAGTGTTTTTGATTTACATTTCTAAATAGAAAGGAGAATTCCTACAACCCGAATTTAAGGAGTAGGAGTTATGTTCCACCTCCTTGAGGGTGGAGTGTTTACATAAATTATTTGGAATTCTGCTTGAGAAATTAGTCTATTCACCCCATTTATTTATGTATTCAATCATTTATTTAGGTAAGTGTGGGCTCACAGATATTTATTTTGTACTTTATGTTACAATACTACTAACCAGCTTCCTCTATTATTAATATCCTACCTTAGTATGGTACATTTCTTATAATAAATGAACCAATATTGACATGTCATAATTAACTAAAGTCCATATTTTGTTCAATTGTCCTTAGTTTTTTTTTTTGAGACAGTCTCAACTTGTTGCCCAGGCTAGAGTGAGTGCCCTGGCGTCAGCTTAGCTCACAGCAACCTCAAACTCCTGGGCTCAAGCAATCCTCTTGCCTCAGCCTCCCAAGTAGCTGGACTACAGGCATGCGCCACCATGCCCGGCTAGTTTTTTCTATATATATTCGTTGGCCAACTAATTTCTTTCTATTTATAGTAGAGACAGGGTCTCACTCTCGCTCAGGCTGGTTTTGAACTCCTGACCTGGAGCAATCCGCCTGCCTCAGCCTCCCAGATTGCTAGGATTACAGGCGTGAGCCCCCGCGCCCGGCCTTGTCCTTAGTTTTTATCTAATGCCTCTTTTTCTCTCCCAGGATCCCATCCAGGATATCAGATTATATTTAGTCCTAATGTCTCTTTAGGCTCCTCTTAGTGGTCACAGTATCTCAGACTCCCTGTTTTTGACTACCTGATAGTTTTGAGGAGTATTTGTGATGTATTTTGTAAAATATCCCTCTATAGGGAATTCTCTGATGTTTTTCTCATAGTTAGACTGGGGTTATAGGTTTCTGGGAGGAAGACCACAGAGGTAAAATGCCATTTTCAATATACCATATCAAGAGCACATGTTATCAACATGACTTATCACTGTTGATGCTGACCTTGATCAGCTGACTGAGGTAATGTTTGTCAGCTTTCTCCACTAATTTCTCTTCTTACTCTCTCTCCATACTGCACTCTTTGGAAGGAAGTCATTATACACAACCCAAATTTAAGGAGTAGGGAGTTATGTTCCACCTCCTTGAGGGTAGAGTGTCTACATAAATTATTTGGAATTCTGCTTGGAAGATTAGTCTATCCATCCCATTTATTTATTTATTCAATCATTTATTTATGTAAGTGTGGACTCACAGATATTTATTTTGTACTTTGTGTTATAATACAATACTACTTTATTTACTTTTTGCTCAAAATGTTCCTGTTTTGGCCATTGGGAGCTCTTTCAGTTGGCTCCTATGTCCCTTTGACATATCCCCATGATTGTGTGTGCGGGCAATTGGTTTGTTTTGTTTTATTTTCTAACTTCCTTACTTTCTGGAGCTACAAGATGCTCTAGGCTCATTGTGTATATTTCCTGCCCCAGTCCTAAACTCATTGACTTCTCCAAGGAGCCCTGGTTCCTTTTATTGGAGAATAGTATTAGAAACCAAGATCTGGACTCTAGATGTGCCCATTGCTACTGGCATTGGACTTACTTTTTAAGCACATAGCCAAAATCAATACAATATGTTTTATTCAATAAACTAGTTTGTAGTGTAATTTAAATATACCAATGCACTAAATTATAAGTTTAGTCTGCCAAAAATAACCTCTGGCTATCAATATTCATTTAATGATTTCTACATAAACTCAAGTATTCCCTTCTTAGCTACACTTACAAATTAGGTTGTTACAATATGTCCAATTATGCACATGGTCTAAAGCTTTTTAGAGCTTTATAAGTATGTACAGAAACTGTTTACACATTTCTGAGAGAAAAGGAGCACCTTCCCGAGATTCGGCTGTTTTAATTCTTTCAGACTAGGAAATGAAGATAAAAATGCCAGTTTGGATACGGAAATGCCTTGTAGTATAGAGATGATTTTCCACAACTAAAATAGAAACAATAAGAACAAAAGCTGTTACCATCTTATTACCAATATCTGAACTTCTCTACCATTGCTGAGCAGTGACATTTGGTCATTTACAGGGACTTCACATTCGAAGGCCATACACGTCCTTGACAATATAAGTGGTATCTTGTGACTCTAATCTAATCCAATTTGGTAAGCATAGAAAACACTGGCACTTTCCTAGGGCATTGATTCATGAGGAAACACTTGGTTTCATAGTTAATTTGAATTATTATGACCCCTAGGAACCTATTAATTTTATAAAAAACTAGTTCTGTATGATGATTGCATTTACTGGTGTGTGCATTCATAACACAAGAGCCACATCTCTATATAACTTCACCTCAAACTGAGAAAATGCAATTTGGGACTAATTTTTGGAAATGCCAGCTCCTTCCCTCCCTTCTTCCCTTTATAGCTTTCCAATGACTTTATAGATATAAAAGGGGAGGGGAAATCAAACTAGCATGAAGTGATTATCCCACTTATATAAACATGTAATCCAATTCTTAAAACAAAATTATGAATTAAGTGCTATTATTCCTATTATTTTAAAGTTGAAGAAATAGAGATTTGGAGAGGTTAAGTAATTTGCCCAAGAGAATACAATTTACAAAATGCAACTTGCTATGTTATTATATAAAATTTATGCTCAGATCAATTGAATCCCAGGCTCACCTTTTCGCATTCCAGCAGGGGTTCTCAAAGCTGTCTTCAGGTATGAGAATAATTTAAGATGATTTTTAAAAATAAGAAGGCTTGAGACATACTCCTAGAGATTCTGATTTAATAATTCTGGGGTAGAATATAGGCATCAGAAAATTTTTAAAGTTCCTCACATGATACTATGTGCAATCAAGCCTGAACCACTGCACCACACCGTCCTCCCTTCACTCTTATAATTATAACTAACATTTTGCAGTATCCTTACAGTTTTCAAAGTTTTTAAAAAAGACATAGTTTACTTAATCCTTAAACCAACCCATTTAGGAATTATTATGGCCATTTTATAGAAGAGAAACCTGAGACTCAAGGCATTTCAGAATCAATAGTTGAAACACAATTTGAAAATTATCATTATTTAGAATCTCCAAATGTGATGCCTTTTGGCATTTCCCTCTTTTTCCCTCCTTCTCTGGTCTATTCTGCAGTTCAGAACTCCAAGACCACTTGGATGCCATTTCAGTCAAGCTGTGAGCTATGTGTGGATGTGAGAAACCGTAGGTATGAGGACTGATTCATTACTAAAGCAACATGAGTTAGTAGTAAGAACAGAATCAGAGATAGATGTTTGAATCACCTTGAAAAAAATAATTTTATTCCTTTGAAGCTCTAGTTCAACAATAAAATGGGAAAAATAATAGTAGCTACCTAATTGTTTTATCATGAGAATAGAATAAGTTTATATGTACAAAAGAGATTTGTAAATGTAAAGGTATTATACCTGTGCTAGTCATTACTATGTCACACGTAATGATTAGTTTTGGGGTATTGTATTAGTTTCCCAGGGCTAGTGTAACAAATTACCACAACTTCGGTGAATTAAAACTACAGAAAGTTATTTTCTTACAGTTCTGGATATCAGAAGCCTGAAATCAAGGTGTCAGCAGGGCCACCGCCCCTCTGTAGGTTCTAGAAGAGAATCCATTTCTTGCTTTTTTCAGCTTCTGATGGCTGTCGCCAATCCCTGACATGCCTTGGCTTATAGCCACATCACTTCAATCACTGCTTTCATTTTCCTAATACCTTTGTCTCCATGTCTGTCTCAAGTTTCCCCCTTTCTTTTATAAGGACACTTGTTATTGCATTTAGGATCCACCTGGATAATCCCAGATGATCCTTTCATCTCAAGATCTTAACTGTGTCTGCAAATACTCTTTCCAAATAAGGAAACAAATAAGGAAACTTTTGGGAATTAGGACATGAACCATATCTTTGTGGGGGCCAGCATTCTACCCATTACAGGTATTATGAGTGTTTCTCTTTTCTTAGGCTCAATATGCCACCCTCTGATTAACTAACTGCCACCTGCTAATATATTTAAATTGCAAATTCTTGATATGGTAAATAAGGTATGCAGTCCATAAGTCAGCCCTGTATTATCCCCTAAATAAATACACAGAATTTTCTGGTGTTTTCTGACTATTCCCTGCACGTTCTTACCCCTGGACCTTTGCATATGCCATTCTTTTGATGCCTTTCTTTTTATTCTGGATCTCAACACTGTTCATCTCATCCTGTTCTATGAAGTATTTACTAATCATCAAGACTGTTCTTTCTTTTCTTTCCAAATCTATTAATTAGACCCTGTCTCTAAAAAAATTAAAAAATTAAAAATAAATGAAAATATCTTTTTCTGGTGGAGAATCTATAGCTTTACATATGTCTTATATCATCTTACTTTGGTTAACACTTTGGTTGAAGTGAGGAAGTACATAGAGGCTGTTTGAGTCTTTGTTCTCTCTTCAGATCTCTGCTCTGTGCTTTGAGTTAGGATTGGTTTTTTGAGGTTCAATGTATTTATTTTTCTGTTGCTTTCCCCTCATGCCTATTGTAATGAAATCCTTCTTCAGTCTCAGATTTCAAGTCCAAAGTTAGGTTTCGGATAAAATAAACAAAGGATTGAATGTTGTCCCATTTCCTGAATAGTGCCAATGCTGTGTGTGATAAGTACACAGTTGCCTTCAGGATTTGTTAAACAATTTTTCTTTTGTAGCAAAAACTTTCTTCAGAAAATTCTAGGTTGAATAACTATACTTGCGTATTCCTTAGACTGTAAATTCTTTGAAAGTAGGAATTGTCTTTGCCCTTCTCTACAATCATGGTGCCAGTGCAGTGTCTGGCACATAATAGGTATTTTTTAAAAGGTGGATAAATCAATTAGTACAAACATTTGTCTTGGGAGTTGGCACAGCATCAGTAGACAATGGATTCTTCTGATTTCTCATTCCCACTAGAATACCTACTCAATTTCGTCATAGTGTTTCAATAGGAATAGTCTCTCCTTTTTCCAACAACACATCCAGAGAAGCCCAAAGAAACTCTTGGTTGAAACCAACACACTTCAAAATTCCTATTTTGTATGACCAACCTCCACATAGCAATTGAGGACTGCTGGTGGCTACGTGTTTTCTTACAGCTCCTTCAGTCCTACTCTGGGAATTTAGGGTCAACTTAGGTCTGTGGGTGTTTGGGCAACAAGACAGAAGCCTGCCATATTCCATGAGCAGTCTATTTCTCCAAAAATCTGTATCCACCAGTGTCCCAAGGTTCAGCCCTAGCACTTAGGCTTCTGAACTCAGAATGAGATCTCTGGCTTTTTCTCTCAGTTGGATTTGTAAATTTTTTTCTAGGGGCTTGGACATCAGTCTTATCACACATGGCACTGTTTCTCCCAGGAAGAGTCCTTTTAAGCTTCATTAAACAATAATTCCTGTGCTATACCCCTGCAATATATCTAAACTACTCCTACCTGTTTCCTCCCACTGGTCCAATATATTACTTGCAATAAATAGTCAAATACCAAAACAGTCAAATCCAGACCCTCATTGCTTTGTCACATGAGCATGGAGAGGTTTACCTAAGATAAATTGGTTTATGTGTTACAATCACCCCCAAAATGCAAGCTTGGCATTCTTTATGGAGTGTGCCAAGTTCCATATAGTGGTGGTGCCCTGCAGAAGGCTGTGTTTCCCTCTCTCACTCCTCTACTGTTTTTAAAATAAAATGCAGAGCTGAAAGATCATGCCTATGTTAATGTACGTGCCAATCTGCATACCTTACATTTCGTGTCTCACCTTGGACAAGAAACAAATAGCATCTTAAAAGAAATGTTTAATACATTGTGTTCATAGTGTCTTTCCAACCTCAATTTATCATTTATTTACAATTACAATATAAATTTTCTGACAAAAGGGATATAAAGCCATATTGAAGTAGTCTCCAGGGGTTTAATCTACATTTCCCATCACTTAGTTAGAGCCAAGGACACTCAGTCATTGGCTCCTGCATGTAAAAGAAGCTGACATTTATAAGGAGAACTACAATGCAGGTGCCTTTCAAGGCCCAGCCCTGTTGTATACACAGTGGAGAACACACCTCCTCCCCAACCCCAGCAGTCTGCCGGCTGACAGAGAAGCAGATACTGGCCATGACAGGAGCTGGGGGCTTGGCAATCACCCAGAAAAGAAATAGGGACAGATCTGTAAGAAAAGAAATAAAGTTAATCTGAAATAGGCATTGTATCTAGAGAAACATGCTAAAGAAAATAAAGGAAGAAAATTGGTAGCTTTAGGTTATTTTTGCAATCCAAGTCTGCACCTCCATGGGAAAGGCTATTGTCACTGAAGTGTGGGTGAGGCATCTTTATAACCCTCACTACTCATAGATCACACCCAATGTACTCAAAATCCCTACCATTACAGTCACTGCATCTAGAAAGCCTGGTGAAATATCGAGGAGTCTAATACCAAATCACTGAAGTATGTTGTACAATTATACCCCCGTGACAATTGGCGCAAACGTCTATCAATTTTCTCTCCTAAGTTATTTTTTCAACTTTGTCTCCTCTTCACAAGCCCTTTTATTTGCTTATGTTCCTTAGCTCCAGTCCTTAGCATTTTTCATGGGTGTTATTGCAATAACCTCACAAACTGCTTTCTGCTTTTACTCCAGTCCTCTGCAACTTATCCTTCACACTACTGCTAGTATAAAACCCACTTCTTGTTCTGTTATTTCTCTCCCTAAAACTCTTGAAGAGCAAAATCCTGCAGGGCAAAATCTAAGCAAAAGCATAAAAGCCCCAAATAATCTGGCTTGTACTTATCTCTTCTCACCCCTCAAGCCCTCTGAACTCTTTGCAGTTGCTCCAAAGCACAGTAGTACTTTGTGTCTCTGTGTCTTCTCCCATGCAATTTCCTGTTAGCCTGGATTATTATTCTCCTTTTCTGAGCCTGATCAATTTCTAATCATCCTTTGAGACTCAGCCTGGATGCCATTTCCTTCGGCAAACTTTCTCCTGTTCCTCAAATGAATTATATATGCCACAGGTTACCATAGCATTTGGTTTCTTCCCTCCAACACAGCTCATTACATTGCATTGTAATTATGTGTGTAATTGTCTGCACCCCCCACTAGACAGTAAACAATATGAAAGCAAGGACTGCATCCCCAGCACCTGGCAGCACAATGCTAGGTACAGAGCAGGTGTTAAATAAACACTCCTTGAGTGAATTCATGAGCTATTCCTGGAACAGATTCTTTCATCCCCATTTTCCCATATATTATGTCTTATAGTTTTTCCAGCAATAAATCCAACTCTTTCCTTTTACACAGGAATAGCAAGTCCATTTCTTGGAGCTTTGTGTAAGCATCAGTCTGAGGTACAGGTGAACATTATTATACCTCATCAAGGAAAGAGAGGAGGATGAGTTGGGAAGTGGATGATGGAAGAGGAGATAGTTAAGAAAGAGGAACATAAAGCAGGGATCTTAAGACTTTACAACTCTGATACTATAACAAAAATAGTATCTTCTCATTTGAAATCTTAGAGGGAAAAAGGAACATGAGATGGTTATCATTGTATAGTGTTAACTATATATTAATAATACATTCACTATTCCATGTGCTTTTGTGCATTAACTCAGTTGATCCTCAGATAACTCTAGGATATAAGCATTATTATTATTCTAATTTTATGATGAGAAAACTGAAGCATAGAGAAATAATTTGTTCAAGATATATAGCAAGTAAGGGGCACAGTGATGATTGTAGACACAGGCAGTCTGAAACCAAGAGACTATGCCCTTAAGCCCCATACCACATTCTTTCTGCATGACGCAGTTACAGTGCAGAGGAGTAAATATTTTAACAGGCTATAGCAGTGACACAGATGCTGACAGAGGGTTGATGGTCAGGATAGGCATCACAGAGCTGAGGAATAACCAGGTATGAGTGGAGTAGGAATTAACCAATGGGCAGGAAGTACAAGAGTATTTTAGGAAGAGGGAGTGATGTCTATAAGGATGAGAAGGATGTAGAGAAGAATCTACCATCTTGGTCTGGAGTTGTATTTATGGCTGAATGTCAAGTGAAAGGGGCAAGGAGAGAAAGAGGAAGAACAAGATGGCAGTGTGAGTTGGCCAAGTCCATACTCAATAATATAGGCCTGGGTGGCCCAGCAGGGATGTGGGAGGAGTCTCCTTTGTAAGACCAGAGTATCCCTCACAGGAGGAAGCTGGGCAACGAGCCTCAAATGGACAATTCTTAGAGCCAGCAGAGGACTGGAATGTTTGGGAGACACTAAATACACACTGTCAGGGTGAGAAATATCCACAGGCAGCCTTTTCCCACTGACCCTACTCTACCCTCCTTTTTTCCAATTAATAAGGATAGTTTCACAGAGATTAAGTGATATGGCTGCACAGCTTCTTAGCAGCAGGGTTAAGACTAGAAACTAGGAGATGCAGTTTCTTCCTTTGAAAAACTGATAATCTTTCAGGGAGGTAAAAATCAAACACAAAAACATTGACATCAATAACAGTACAGAATCTCAATAAATGCAAAACAAAGAAACAAACAAACAGATATTGCACAATTTAAGGTCTAAGTGCTGAAGGCTTGACTGAGTAAAGGTGAAAACCAGGAAGTCTTCCTAGAGCAGGTTAATTTTCAACCAGGGTCTTGTGAGGTGATGTACATTGGCTGGAGACCAGAGGGACTGGGAGAAATGTGCTCCAGAACAGGAGGCATGTCTCATGATGCTATGGTATGTGCCAGTTTGGTGGGTTGTATGGGCAGGCAGCTTGACATAGCAGAGAAAGCAGAGACATGAGAGTCATAAAGAACTGAGGTCAAGGTGCTGCACTCATCAACTGCCAGACCATGGACAAGTTCAATTATTTGAGCCCAGTGTTCCCATCTCTAAAAGGAGGGTAGAGGTTCTAAGCAATTAGTGGTTATTATAATTATAGAGTCATTTTGTTACAGTCTAATACGCAGCAGAGATTGATATCCTTGAGTCTCTCTTTTGTTTTACTATTCATTGAATAAATTCACAAATGAATAAATGAGCAATGAATTCCCAGTTAGGTTTTCTTCAGGCTAAAGAACTCTGAGCAATGGAAATGTAATACTCACCAGCGCATTCAAGCGTGATCTGATACAACATCCCTCACTGTCCCTAACCTCATCTTAAGCTTGTCTGGAAGGAGAAAGGAAGGGAGAATGGCTTCCCAAGACCAGTGAGTGGTGAAGTTTGTTTGATGAACCAAATAGAAAAAGGAAGAAGGTTCCGTAGACCTCAGGCACCTATCTCTAAGCTTCTGAGAAACACTCTTCCTCACCAGATCCATGGATGGAGGGACATCTGATCCTTATATTCTATACCAAAAGCTTCTGGAGTTTCATTCCTAATCAAACTACAGGGAAAGAAATCCAGCACCCATGTTTAGAGTTTAAAGCCATACAGTGAGATATTTTCTCAGGTTTGGCTCTGAAACACCTAAATATTGCTCCCATTTATACTTTGCCATTTTAAGGAGAATCTGGAAGGCTCCAATCCTGGAGGAACCCTAGTGACTAATCAGAAAGATTAAAGAATAGGTTCCACGGTATAAAATATAATAAAATTCTAGGGTTGAATGGGATCTTAAGTTCATCCACTTTAAGAGTTTCTAGACTTTGTAATTTTAGGAACTAGTGAAATTTCATAAAGCAAAACAAATAAAAACAAAAATAAGGATTTGATTAGCTTCCTAGGGCTGCTATAACAAATTACCACAAGTGGGAAGACTTAAACAACAGAACTTTAGTATCTCAGTTCCAGACCTAGAAGTTTCAGATCAAGGCATCAGCATGGATTGTCCTTTCTGAGGACCGTGGGAGAGAATTTGCCCCATGCTTCTCTTTTAGCTTCTGGTAGCTGCTGGCTGGCATTTTTGGGCATGGCTCGGCCCGTGGATGGCATTCTCTCTGTGTCTTCACATCATCTTCCTCTTTGTGTATGTCTATCTCTGTGTCCAAACTTCCTCCCTTTTATAGGGACACAAGTCTTGGAATGACCTCATCTGAACCTGATCATCTACAAAGACTCTATTTCCTAATAAGGCCACATTCACAGGTACTAGGGATTAGGACTTCAACATCCACGGCCAAATACTAATTTAGTTATGTAAGAACATTAAAGAACAACCCTGCATGCTACTATCTAAATCATTTTGAAAAGAAGATATTTTAACTCCAAAGATTTTAGGAATGTTATCATTTCACTGCAAAGAGCAGTCTTTCCCAGAAACCTTACACCAAATAGCCTGCACACACGCACTGCATTGCTCTTACTCCCTAATCTTACTGCACGTTGTCCAAGGCTGGTAGCAATCTGTGAAAAGATTTTCTTAGGTTCCCTTGGACTAGTACAAGTGCTTGTCCTCTGACTGTACCTCCTCTGCAACCACCTTGGCCTGGGCTTTGAAACTGTAGCTCTCGTATGTGATGACAGATACAAACAAAGCAGGAGGTTGCATGGTTGCCTTGATACCCCACCTTCTGTACCTGAAATTATGCTAAACCTGGTTCCTTTCCTGTTCTCTGAATTTTCTTCAGTAAGTATGCTATGGGCTATTTCTGTGAAACCAAAACTTGTTTTTGTGGAATCTCACTGCAGGGAATGAGCCAAGCATTCTAAAACCTCTTTGCAGCATCTGAAACCCAAATTTCAGTTCTGCGTCTGCCTGTGTTGTTTACAAAGTGATGCCGATTTAAGCTGCCTTTATATTGGATTTTGTGTGAATGATTTTGTAGTTGTATGGAATGAGAAGTAACCGCTCTTCAAAAGCAGTATGTCATCATAAGCAACTACTTGAATTCAGGGACCACTGTTTTCTTATTTGTGGCCAGAGATAAGTTTCCTAAAGCCTGCAGAATATTAACCACATTAACCTTGGATTGTTTGAGTTGCTATTCATAATCAGCAACTAACTTCACTTTATGACTGTCCAGAGAGCCTGCTACACATAGAGGGCAGTCTATCAACTGTCAAATATTTTGAGAAAATATTTGTAAAAATTGTGACATATACTATTCATCATTTCTCCTATTTGTCATTTCTTTCGCAAAATCCTATCCTCTTGATACTGCATGGAGGGACTCAGTGTTGAAGTGTCAAGAGAAAACCTTTGAGAGATAAGAGAATACTAAGTTGTGCTGTAGGTGAAAAGATTAGATTTAGATGTCAGACATAAGTGATTTGACCAGTGCCTCTGCCACTTTATGGATGTGTAAAATAAGGTACAATGCTTACATTGCTTGATTCTCACTTTGATCATCTATGAAATGGAATTAATATTTACACCATAATGCTACTGTAAGAATTAATATATCTCTGCTGGTAATAGGGGTGGGATGGTGCAGGACTTTCAAGAAGCAAACAGTAACCTAAATATACTTTTGCCTAAAGGTGAGGCTTGATCCAAATGCCATAGGAATTGTCATTCATGATAGAAATTCATTAAAAATGTTATAATTTTCTTCCATGAGTTGAGCAATTAGGTTATACACTTTTTTTAGGGGGGAAATGAGTTTGTCTTCAAGAATAGTAGAAAATAACCAAGTGTCCTTCATATCAGACAACCAGAGACTTCTTAAATTCATCAAGATGTTCAAGGTCATATAGGAAATTAGGAATCGAATATAGTTTTCTGGCAGACTTGCAGGCTCAAAATGCCATTTGGAGTTAACAGAGTTAAACTGATGATTATCACAAAACTACATAAGAAATAAAATTTATCAGGACCTTTCAAAGATTGTTTTTCATTCTGACCAACAGTGAAATGTGATCCTTGTCATTTATAATTTCATTTTTGAATAAGGCAAATGATATACATGAATTCTGCTGTTACATATAGATTTAAAACTTTTATTTTAAGAACAAAAATTGGTAGATTTACAAAAATGTTGACTTGGATTTGGAGAATGTAGAAGATATAATGAAAGTATCAGGGAAGCTACCAACAAATGAACTTTCTCTATTGCTTTTATTCCCAGAGGCAAATATACTTTGACTGGAACAACATTTGGAAAGTTTCCTCTTGGCAGTATTTTCAAAGGAACTTTTTCCTGACTTATTTTAACATTTTGCATAATGAAATCCTATCCATTCATGGAAAAGTCCTGATTATTCAGAGAAGTGTTCTTAGTCATGTAAAAGGCATTTCACATTTCTGCATGAACACTGACATTATAAACTTAGGAAGGTGGATTCTGATTAAAATATTGGTTTCTCTCTGTGGTCTTCTCACCTAACGAGATAAGGCAGATGTTGGAGACAATCCTGGTGATGTAGCCTCATCAGGAATCATAAGGAAAAATTTGTGCATGGCAGAGCAAGCAAGACCCTGCACTACAATTCCCAGCATGTTGGCCCTGTCCTGGTATCTTTCTCCACTCTACCGTCCTATGGCTGAAACGGGAAGCAGTGTGCTATGGGAAGATGCAACAGGGTGTTCTAGAATTAAATCCCAGCACTGCCACTTTCTTAGGGGCATGACTTCAGACAAATGTCTTAGCCTCATTGAGCCTCAGCTTCCTTGTGTACAACAAGGGGATACCAGTATCTACCCTGCATGCATTATCAGAAAATTAAGTTTGGTAGCACAAGGTGTGCCTGGCACAAAACATGTGACTCATTAGTTCCTACCTTCAAATCACACAATTGTGGCATAGTACAGGAAGAGAACAATGATCTGGGAAACTTTGGATATGGAGCTGATAAACTAGATCTGATTTGAGCTGTTTTGTTCTTTGTTTAGCTCTGGTTTGTACTCAGTAGTAATGGAACACTTTTTTAAAAATCAGATATTATTTCTGCTTTCAGGAATCAATCGCCTAACCACAGAAAGCACATAGATAAAATATTATTTAATTTATATCTCGGGATGTGCTGTGGATGCAGCATTTATGTCTGCTGCTAGAAATATACAAAGGAAAACTAAGAAATGGTTCTGCTTTTAAGGATGTTACAATTTTTGTGGAGGAAGAAGATGGGGTGGAGATAAGTTTATCTTTGGAGGGCTAGTAAAATTCATATATATATATATGAATAGTATAGACACATTTTCCTTTTTAACAGTTTTCTCTGTATACTTGACACTGATCATATGAAGCACTAGCTGTGTTAAATAAGTGTCAACAGGAGGCAGCCATCATTGACTACACACTCTGTGCCAAGCACTGTGCTGAATACCTTATCTTGTTTAAACCTCAGAACAAACCTGTGAAGTAGGGTTAGTATCAGCATTCTACAGATGAGGAAACTCAGGCTCAGAGCTTAACAGATACGCCCCAAAGCGATAGCTAATGAGTGATAGAGTTAGGATTGAAATGCAGGCCTGTCCTCCTCCAAAGTCTTTTTTCCCCTGATAATCCATGTTTTACACCCTCACCAAGTAAGTGTATTTTACACTAGAGGTCACACAGTAGGTGCCCCCAAAATACTTATTATTCCTAGATGATTATAAAGAAATAAATAGCTGGCCTAGGAAGCCTTTTCAACATTAACTCAGGCCTGTTGTTGATTTGCTTGTCTCAGCTGAATGAAATTTCATAGCAAAAATCGTGTGTCCTTATGGCATTCCCACTGCTAAGCGCAATCTCAAATGTCTGTTCCTAAGACTCACGCATGTCTCTTTACATGGTTCTCTATATTATATAAAGTATTTGCTAAGCATTTGTTAGGACCTTTTGAGATCTCTGTTGATGAGCTTACATTGGCATCATTTTGTAATCTTTCCTTCTTTACACTATGAGTAAGGTTGCAACAAAGTCCATGCTATTTTTGTAATTGTTGCTTTTAGAGAAAAAGAATGCTATGCAAGTCTATGAGCTCTAAAACAAGCAAACATTATCAAGAACACAGTTCTTGCCCTGGAGGGCATCTTATCTAATATCACAAGTGGGTGTGTTATGGCACTGACTTTGTTTCCATGCCTTTGGGCAGTAGTAGACATCATTTGATGTGCTCATATTGAGCGTGTGTGTGTGTGTGTGTGTGGGGGGTGCTTTTCACTTACTTTTGTTTTCTTAAGATTCACTTTCATCAATTAGAATGAATATAACAGAGAAGGAATCTCTACAAAGAATAGCAGGGAGTAAGGAATAAAGCAGTGCTAGGAATGTTAAGCTTTTAAAAATTCATGGAAATGTTTCTGGCTGCTTTATTAATATCTAACTATAGATCTGAGGGTGGCATCTTCAGTTTGTGTGTTTATATAATTTGGGAATTACTGTTTCTTCATTTTTTTCATTAAACAATCATTAATTAAGTGCCTGTGTGATGAGTGATATTTCCTAGTCCATGCCTGCTAGAAGCTCATGGTCTAGTGCCAGAGATAGACAAAGGCACTGCTGTTTACAATGGAATTGGGTAAGTTTTATGACCGCTGAATTGCAGGTTATTCTTGAAATCCAAACTAGTTCCACTTAGTACAACCAGGTAAGAAGTGGGTCAGGAAAACTCAGCCTGGAGAAAATAAAGCTGAGTTTTGCAAAAATGAGTAGAAGTAACCGTGGCCAAGAATCAGATTCCAGAGAGGACACCATGCAAATAGGTATGAAGAAAGTCAGAGGGTTTATTGTGTTTAAGGTACTGAAGGAACAAAACAAAACAAAAATTCCTGCTGATGTATAATTGAGTGCTCCTGCAGGTAACTCTAGAGGTAAAAAAATCACAGAGAAAAATCTTGGAGCTAGATCTTAAAGGGATTTCTACGTCAGACCAAGGAGTTTGGACTTTGTCCTAAGAAGAATGATTGAAAAGTTTTTAGTAGGAACATGATAAAAACCAATTTCTCTTGTAACACCATGGAGGAGAGGTCAGGGAGGGCTGTTTGTGAGAAGAACAGGCTGTTACACTAGGGCAAGATAGCCTCTGTGGGATGAATATGTAAGTGCCAGAACTGATAAGACAGAAGACTGGCTGGCATAAGATTAGATGAAACCTGGCAGTTGAGTGGATGATAGTGCCAGTTACCAAGATAACTACCCAAGAGTAAACTTGGAAAGGGTGGTACTCAAGGTAGAGTGGGACATACATAAGATATTGCACCAATATTTTCTGTCATATTTGTTTTTGTGTCTACTTCTTTTGTCAACCTCTACTAGTTTCTAAAGGTTACAAGATTGATTTGAGGGGTCATTTTAAATCCCAGATTACTAATTGGCTTTCTGATCTCAAGAATATCACTTAACCCCTGCAAGCCTCAGTATTCTCATTGGTAAGATGATAAGAATACTTATGTCACAGGGGTGTCGTAAATAAGGGTTAAAAGAGAAAATGCAGAGTCCTGACACAAAATGAGCATGGAATAAATGACAGTTGTTATTACTTTTGCTGCTGTTGCCTGTTGAACTCTCAGTGAGTGGAGGGAACATAATTCCTTCAGCTCTGTGTTCCCCCAGGGCCTTGTCCGTGACCTGTGTATAATATACTGTCAAGAAGTAATTGTTGAATTGAGCTGAATTGTACAAAATGGAAACACCAAATGAAGTTTCTGAAAGAGATGTTTGATGTACAACTTCAGTTAAGTAAGTCACGCAGGAAAAGTCAACAGTAACATTTGGGGATGAAAGAGAGGGACAAAGTAATGATATTAAGTAAAATGGGAGGTGGCTCCTAACAGTAAAGAAAGTAAACTGACCCAGGGGAAGGAGCCTAAGAAGTCCTCACAGACACCTGGGGCTTTCAGGAGGAAGTTAGTGATCTGATGACTCTCCATCTCAGGTTAAAGTTTTACTAAGATGTCATATCAGAAATTGTCTAACATGTTATCATCACAAGGATAAAACCATAGGGCATAAACCACATGAAAAGAATTAAATACTAGCCTACTGTGGAAACCTAATCCAAACACTGCTGTATTGTCCAGTTGATATTATGGTCCCTATTTTATATTTCTTTTGCTCATTTAATTTTCCTTGAATGTGAGCCACGTTAATGTTTATATATAATTTTTTTAAAGATTGCTTTTGCATTTTCAAACTAAATTTGTGCAATATAACATAAATAAAGTGTAAACCAACAGAAATGGATCTCATTCTTAAATGGAAATTCTCTTGAGGTACTGGCACTGGATTTTAATTTTTTTTGGTTGGGTAAAGTTGCTAAAGGGCAACTTAGCATATATCCAGGTATAGTAGGTCTCCACCATGTAAATCAAAGCCAAGGTGACATGAGAAAAAAAGGAAAACTTCTTCAACACCAGATAATTTTAGCAGTTTTCAAGTACTTTCTTTTGCACATGACTATGTGAGATGATGGATATGTTAATTTCCTGAATGCAGTAATCATTTCACTGTGTATATATATACATCAAATTATTATTGTGTATACCTTAAATATATGCAATTTTTAAAAAAGCCTGGGAGACTGAAAATATAAGATCAAGATAGATACATTTTGATGTTTCTGAACTTCCTTAATCCTCTATGTAATTCCCACCAGGAGTCTATTATTTATCCTTTAAAGGGTGGTTTTCTAGAGGTTTTGGATCAGCCTGAGATCATAAAAGACCACCTCCTTGGTGCCTCTTCATGACTGTAAGGCACCTCCTACAACGCAACCATGCCTGCTACTTCTGCTAGGGGAATTTGTTGGAGCTGTTTTCTGCTCCCAGAAATTCAACTTGTATAAAGGCCAGGGTAATGTTTGCCAGTGAGCATGGTGCAGGTTGGCTGATTTTCAAATAATCAACCCCCACAGCTTTGCATGCTTTGATTAATACCAAAAGGAAAGATTGAAACAGTGTGGCTTCACTGCTTTCCAGTCAGGATTAAACTCACATGAAGCTGCTGTCTTTTTCCCACCACTATTTTGAGTTACTCAGAGAGTTCTAAATAGATTCTTATATCCAAACATAATGGAAGAAAGAAAATATTTTTCTACTCTCTGCTCTTGTTTATATACTGGTCTATAGTTCGTGTTTGAATACGAGTTTTAGAATATTATGAAATACTGTAACCACCCAGCTAGAAAATGATAGCTAATATTAATCAGCCAGCTCACATGTAAGACAGATTTTTAAAATCCATTTTATATACTCTAATGCACTACAGAGAAGATATCAAAAATTTGGCAATTTAAATACACAGAGAAATTATTAGGGACTTCATGGGAAAGTAAGTATAGATAAGAGTAATATACAAAATCCATATTAGGATCTAGAATTGAACTGAAAGGAAGCAAACTTTAGTTACTTCCCAGGCTATAAAAAATATCAGGAACTATGAATTTACAAACTTTAACTTTCCTTCCCCGCTCTGCCCCAACAGAACGCTATCAGCAGGGACAACATGTGCTGGTTTACATTGAAAGAAAAGAAAGAACTCCAATAGTTATGACTAGCTACATGCAGAATAATGAGCAAAAGAACCTGGAGATCAAAGCAGACCATAACCCAAGGCAAAAACCTTTAAAAGACTGTACCAAGTCATTTGTGAAAAGTGCCAGGAAGGGATATATTTACTAAATTCTCCACTTAGTCCCCTTTAGATTGCAGTATTTTATAGAATTCTAACGGAAATGAAAAACAACCTGAAGTGTCATCCATTAGAGTCCATGTAAATTCCCTTTCCCATCTCAGCTGGTGTTAAGCCCTCACCATCAGTGTTTAATGGGGCTCTTAACACTACCCAGTTAGCCTTTTCTTCATGCCTACAAGAAAAATTGTAAACTTGTATTATAAGACTTCTAGATTCTTCATTATCTATCCCAAACTATTTCCATAGTTTCATCTTCAGAACCTTCATCCTCACATTCCATATGTTTCAGCTTATCTGTCCCCATGGACAAATTTTGGCTATAGTGTTTTCAGGAAAATAGACAAAGTGGTAAAAATACACAGAATTCAATGGGCTATCATTTTAATATCTAGAAGAGCTGTGGCCCAAACATAGAAAGAATGTAACTAATATAGAGGAGCTCCCTCAAGTTCCTATTTACAAGAACCTAGAGCTTGATGGAGTTTCTTTAGGCAGGAAGACATTTGAATACCTCAGACAGAAAGTGTTGCAAAGTTCTGTGAAGGGGTATAATAGCCTAGGTGGTTTTTTTTTTTTTTTTTATCTCTGTGAGTGGACAGAAGAATTAGATGTATACAAGTTGAATTTAAAGGATATGGGTGGTGAGATCACCACAGCTGCATGGTGAATTAGTTTTTTTATTGCATTCTGACAAATCACTACGAATTTAGCAATTTAAAGCAATGCAATTTTATTATCTCAGTTTCTGAGGGGGAATCTAAAGATGGGTTAGATAGAGCCCCTTCTCAGGGTCTCGCAAGGCTGAAATGAAGGGATCAGCCACGGCCTTGATCTTGTTTGAAGCTTTAGGTCATCTCCCAAGGCCAGCGGGAGAGTGCCGCTGCTGCTGTTTATCTCTTTTAAGGCCTCACCTGAGTAGGTCAGGAATACCCAGGGACTTTTCCCTTTAGATTAATCAAAATCAATTGATTAAGTGCTTTGATTGCATCAGGAAAATTCCTTTTTTTTTTTTTGATATAACGTAACAAAATCACGGAAGTTATAGCACATAATATTCACAAGTTCTATCCACACTCAAGGGGAGATGATTATACAAGTTGTTTACACCAGGGGGAAGTATTTTGGGGGTCATCAGAATTCCATCTAACGGTCAGAGAGCACTGTGTTAGGTAAATAAGGCTCAGGGTATCTCAACATCATTGCAGATAAGGATCTCAAAATTATTTAGAAAGGTAAAATTAGTGGGGATGATATAATTGTGTCCTTATCTTTTAATGATGGCAAAATTTGGAATTATAGAGACTAAAAATGTCATAGCTCTAAAATGTTTTATTTAGGAAAATGTGCTTATTTAGAATTTTAATTATTTCTACTGTTTAAGAAAATTTGACGTATTGAAACAACAGGTCAACCTTATAATTCCAAATTAAAGTGCGTAATTGCTTTAGACTTGTAATTTAAGATTAAAATATTACTTGGAACATTTAGGAGAATCTAAGTTTCATCATATCTATAAATTTAATTTATTAGACTTATAAGGGGACTTAAGTTCTTAAGAAGTTTGTTAAGTCATGTGATTGATGTACTTAAAAAGGAAATAGAAATATATTATTATAGTTAATGTGGTTAAAATTTAAGTAATTTAATTAAGTTGTAAAATTTTCCTTCAAGGTACTTATTAATATAAAATTTGTGACATTTATGAATGTATTAATAAGATTTATAAACTAATATGCAAGCTTCAGAAGAGCAAGAATTTAAATGAATTGAATACTAATTTTGTACCAAAGTATCCTTGAATAGGTTTTTTATAGGCATAAAAGTTGCCCTCAGAAACATAAAAATACTCAAATTTAACAAATGTCAACGCTTCTATTTTTTATGACCTTTGCCAAGTCTCTTAATATCTCTTAGCTTCAGTTTTCTCATCTGCAAAATAGTGTCATCATACTAACTTTTAGGGTTACCATAAGGATTAAGTGAGATATTTTGCATAAACTACTTGGTACATGTAAGGCCCTCAAAAATGAGAGCTTAAAGAAAAAACTGTGGTTCTTCTATAATAAATAGAAGGGCAGAGGTGTTGTTTACAATCCATCTGTGCCATGGACGCTTTAACATTCAATCCTCCATACACCTTCTTAGGTGCCAATTGGTTTGTTACCTTCCCAGGCACAAATATTATGTAGAGAATTAATTTCAATTCCAAAGGTAATATGGTAACCTGCCAAACCCTGAGATGGGGTGGTGATCACACCCTTCAGATCCTTACCAGAAGTTGCCTGCAGAAGTCAGTGGCAAACCCATGTCCCATTTCAGGTCTTAAAACTGAGGCCCAGATGGCAGAATGTCAGCATTAGTGTCCAAGGATTTCACACAACCAGTGTTTCTGTGCCAATGCGTTGGGCCAAATTACCGGAATGGGGGTTAAAACACTAGGGGAAAGGAGAAGCTGAGTATTCCCTCCGGGCTAATAGTCCCCTGGTGAAATGTGGCTGTATTTGCGTCAGAACGAGCAGAGGAACACGATCCTGTCTGGGCAGAGGGCAAACAGAAAACCCAGAGGACAGCCAGCTTCACCACTCTACATGATTTAGAATGTATTATGGTTAATATTGATGCCAATCCACTTTTCCCAAGTTCCTACGTTTAGGGACTGAAAATGAATGCTGTTTCAAAGGGGGGGAAAGTAAAATGAATTGTTCTGAGCACTTATAAAAATCTTTTAATGTGTTCAATTTCTTACAAAAATGCAATGATTTTTGATGATAACTCTGGAGGGGAACAAGCACCAGGGAGAGACAGAGAGAGAGCGTGCACTAGGGAGAGACAGAGAGAGAGGGAAAAGAGGAACATAGGAACAATCTCAGAGAAAGCAAACAAAGAAGGACAGATTCAGAGAGTTGTGACAAGCTCTTACTAGAAGGGGGAGGGGGGCATGGGCAATATAAGTAACCTTAACACTTGTACCCCCATAATACGCTAAAATAAAAAAAAGAAAAAAAGAAAAAAAAACCCAGAAAGTTGTGACATTAAGACCCAGACTGAGAAAACAGACACTAAGAGGTTAGACACAGCGAGGCCTAGCACTGAAAACTAGTGACACAGAAGAAAGACTCTGAGAAAAAAAAAA
>VSMD01056196.1:0-35090 GCA_008750895.1 Mirza zaza
GGTGGGCGGATCGTTTGAGCTCAGGAGTTCAAGACCAGCCTGAGCAAGAGCGAGACCCATCTCTACTATAAACAGAAAGAAATTAATTGGCCAACTAAAATATATATAGAAAAAATTAGCCGGGCATGGTGGCACATGCCTGTAGTCCCAGCTACTTGGGAGGCTGAGGCAGCAGGATTGCTTGAGCCCAGGAGTTTGAGGTTGCTGTGAACGAGGCTGACGCCACGGCACTCACTCTAGCCTGGGCAATAAAGTGAAACTCTGTCTCAAAAAAAAAAAAAAAAGAATGTTTACTTTAAGCAAAGACTTCTCCCTGGCTAGAGGGTGGTTTTAAAGAAGAATAGCAGTCTGCCACAGCTCTCAAACCTCTGTATCCAGCCAGGCGAGGTGGCTCACGCCTGTAATCCTAGCACTCTGGGAGGCCGAGGCGGGTGGATCACTCCAGGTCAGGAGTTTGGAACCAGCCTGAGCAAGAACGAGACCCCGTCTCTACTATAAATAGAAAAAAAATAGCTGAACAACTAAAAATAGAAAAAATTAGTGAGGCATGGTGGCGCATGCCTGTAGTCCCAGCTACTTGGGAGGCTGAGACAGGAGGATCACTTGAGCCCAGGAATTTGAGGTTGCTGTGAGCTAGGCTGACGCCACGGCACTCTAGTCCAGGCAACAGGGCCAGACTCTGTCTCAAAAACAAAAAAACTCTGTATCCAAAAAAATTCTGTGTCTGGGAAGCTTTTCCAAATTCCTAGCGTATAATAGCGCTACATTCCTTGGCTCTCCATGTTAACAAATCCTGAAAGGAATTCCGTGTTACATCACTTTAATCTTGAACTTCTGGAGAATTAGCACAGCATTTCCCCACTGTAAGGCTTTGGCTCAAACTGCAGAAAGGTAAGATTCATGATTATGGGAAGCAAGGTGTGAGATTTAATTCTACATCCTTGACTACCTAGGTTATTGCTTCCATCCTTTACACAGGTTTTAAGCCCACGGTGCTCACAATAATGGTCAAGGATTGGCAATAGATGATCCCGGTACTCTGCCAACTGCTACAAATACCAACAAAGCTGGAAAAGCACACGGAGAATGTGTGTGAATACGGTGGAAACGCACACCTTTTATCTCCTGCCGTGAAATTCCGGTATAGAGGACGTGGCTAACTGGATCTCGTGACTGCTCACATACAGGAAGATCGCAGGCAAAGTCTAACTTCAACATAACAAGATTCCACTTGCACTAGGAAGGATGGCATCATCATCTCCAAACTATCACAGAAAATAAGGAGACAGAGCAAGTCCGGACAAACAGGTAAATCCTGAACCCTCCCTTTAAAAAGGGAAATTGCACATATGCACGTTACTTTAAAATGCACCGTCATTGATATTTTGCAATTGTGGTTGAAATTATTCAAATCTTGTCTTAATTTCAAATGCATAAACTCAGGAACTCTGACTCTCAAAACCATGAAAGTACACACTTGCTTCCCCACTGAAAGAAATGAAAATTTATCTGGCTAAACAGATGGACATGGGGTGTCTATAAGATCATGCCGATAGACTTGACCCCAGAAAAGAGTTCAAGGCCCCATTTCCATCCCAAAATATAAATGTTACCCTTGTCTGCTGCCTCCCAATAATAATGAGTATTTACTGAGCACTATGTGCTAGATGCTGTGCCTCATGATTTACATATTCCTTCTCTTTTCCTCTATGCATTAACTCTATTGTGCAGGTATCATTTCCATTTTATAGACAATGAAACTAGGGTACAGAGAGTCACAGAAGCTTACACAAAGTCACATGGATTCAACCTCACTCCTGTCTCCAAATCCTTAAACACAGAGGACCACAAGAATGTCAGGCAGATTTGAAGAAACTTAAGTCCTATTTCCAAGGTCTCTGCTGAAGGACCAAGACCTTCTATAAAGTTCAAAGGTCAAAGTTGGCCTCTGAACTTCATAGCGTCTACCACCATCAGTGGTCCGAGTCCTTACTCTGCAGCTGAGGATGCAATTACATACTTAGGGAAGAATGGACCTCATCTGTATCAAAAGTCGTCAGACTAAAGACAGTGGAAGCTGTCCTGAGTTGCACTAATAAACGGAGTGCATTTCAGGAGTGTTTTTGCAATATGCACAGGTAATCACAAACTTCCACTCAGTCATTCACTCGCATTTATTGAGTGCCTACCACTGCCAGGCTGGCGCTGAGCATACAGGAATGGACAAGCCCTCAAGCAGCTTGTGGACCTAGTTGGTGAGGCAGGTAAGTAGCCCAGCTGTTGCAGTGCCTTCCAATAGATGATAAGAAAGAGCTACATATTTGGCATTATGGGGACAGAGAGGAGAGGCATCTCCGTGGAATGGTTTCAGGAGACAAAACTGTATCTATAAGTGTATCTGTAAGCTTTCAAAAATTTAATATATAGTCCCCACTTTAAAATTTCATTTTCCACAGTGTATGCTTTGCTTGGTTTTTTTTCTTTTTTTGAGACAGAGTCTCACTTTGTTGCCCAGGCTAGAGTGAGTGCCATGGCGTCAGCCTCGCTCTCAGCAACCTCAATGTCCTGGGCTCAAGCGATCCTCCTGCCTCAGCCTCTTACGTAGCTGGGACTACAGGCATGCGCCACCATGCCCGGCTAATTTTTTTGTATATATATTTTTAGTTGGTACATTAATTTCTTTCTATTTTGGGTAGAGATGGGGTCTCACTCAGGCTGGTTTCGAACTCCTGACCTCGAGCAATCCACCCGCCTCGGCCTCCAGGAGTGCTAGGATTACAGGCATGAGCCACCGCACCCAGACCTTTGCTTGGTTTTTGTTTTATTTTGTTTGTGAGACTCAAAATTAAACTTTAGAAAGAAAAGGGGAAAAGTAGATAATATTTATTGCGTATCTACCATATGTTTGGCATACTATATGTATACATATATATGTATTTTTTTCCTCCTTAAAATATAGTCTTGTGAGAAATAGGCAAATTTAACCCTATTTTACCAATGAGGAAATGAGGCTTAGCTAGGTTAAATAATTTGACCAAAGTTAAAATCTAATTATAGAGAGTGGTTGGCAAAGGGAAATAAAATTAGCTTTATCTCTCATAGACTTCCTATTATAATATTGACTAACAAGAGATGAAGGTAATAAATATTCTCTTTCCCAGAACAGAAGTGTTTGAGAACACTGTTTAAAGATTTATGCTTCTACTCAAAACAGAAGATCTAGTTGTGTTGCTAAATGTCATGGGGGAAAATGCCTAAATTACAGACTGATGTAAAACAAATGTGAATTCAAATGTGAGCTCTGCCATACTGGTTTGTAGCATTTGGCAAGCTTTGTAAACAATCTGAATCACAATGTTCTCAGCTATAAAATTCAGAGTAATAAAAGGTCGCTTACAAGGTCATTATGAGTGCAAAGAAGAAAATATGCATGAAAACATCTATCCCATTGCCTATCAGGGTACTTAATAAATATTAATTTCTTTTTTCTTTCCAGAAACTTTCAGGATCTAGAATTTATCACTGGTATGTGAACTTCATGCAAAGAATATTTATCATTTCCCAATTATGTAAATAATCAACATTATTGAAGAATTTGAATTAGCAATTCGTTCAAATGCTTTGGCATTAGTGGTAAGATACAAAATTCATCAAGTGTTTGTTTTTTTTTTCAAATCTCTCATAAGCGGATAACTAAAAGACATTGCCATATGAAAGTGAATTCCTAGTCTGCATGGCATGAGCCCATTAAAATTTATAGGTGAGGCCGGGCACGGTGGCTCACGCCTATAATCCTGGGTGGCCAAGGCGGGCGGATTGCTTGAGGTCAGGAGTTCAAAACCAGCCTGAGCGAGACCCCGTCTCTACTAAAAATAGAAAGAAATTAATTGACCAAAACTAAAAATATATATACAAAAAATTAGCCGGGCATGGTGGTGCATGCCTCTAGTCCCAGCTATTCGGGAGGCTGAGGCAGGAGGATCACTTGAGCCCAGGAGTTGGAGGTTGCTGTGAGCTAGGCTGATGCCACGGCACTCACTCTAGCCTGGGCAACAAAATGAGACTCTGTCTCAAAAAAAAAAAAAAAAAAACATGTAATCCAAAAAGTATGTGACTGGCCGGGCGTGGTGGCTCACACCTGTAATCCTAGCTCTCTGGGAGGCCGAGGCAGGAGGCTCGTTTGAGCGCAGGAGTTCGAAACCAACTTGAGCAAGAGTGAGACCCTGTCTCTACTAAAAATAGAAAGAAATTAATTGGCCAACTAATATATCTAGAAAAAATGAGCCAGGCATGGTGGCACATGCCTGTAGTCCCAGCTACTCGGGAGGCTGAGGCAGCAGGATTGCTTGAGCCCAGGAGTCTGAGGTTGCTGTGAGCCAGGCTGACGCCACGGCACTCACTCTAGACTGGGCAACAAAGTGAAACTCTGTCTCAAAAAAAAAAGTATGTGACGAATTCGTCTTCATTCAAGTGTAAACGAATGATAAAGCTTAATGTCTCCCAGGGGCACTTATCTACGCCATAATTGGGAATAAGGTCACTGGCTTGCTGAAAGGAATGTGAGTCTAGTGATGAAGGTTAAGCATCCGCAAAGCAACAAGAAAGAACAATTCTAGTCGTGGGAGTCATCATGTTGCTCCCCAAGTCAAACCTACCTGGCACTTAAAGCAAGATATGTCTATCAGACACCCCTAATGCTCCTTTATCCAGCCCCCAAAATACTTATTTCATAAAGTGGGTACTTGGGCGACACTTCCTGATTAGAGCTACAAGGGCTTCGTCTTGTTAGGCTACCACCACGATGACTGCTACCAAGCCATGACCACTTACATCCTGGGAGACTGATTGTCAAAGACCCAGTGTGGGTGACAAGGGGCTCATGCTTGGGAAGGGCCACTGGGGAGGTGGAGACCTGCCTCCACTATCACACAGGGACCAAATCCCACTCCTCGGAACAGCACTTGCCAGTAAAGCAAAGGCTGAGCACAGCACGCTAAATTTTGAGCTCAGAACAGAAAGTCCTTCCATGGCTGAACAAGTCTCTGTACTGCTTGGAATGTTTCCCAACAGAATCTCCACCAAATGATTAGAACCAAGATTTTAAACCAAGAGAGTCAGTTATTCCCCCCCAGGCGAGGATCCGGGGGAGCAAAAATGAGCTTCCCTGGGCTTAACTTACCTGAGATCCATATCTCCATCCACCCAGAAGGTAAATATGTTAGAGATGGTCCCTCCGGGGCAGCAGCCCATGATGAGAACAGCGATCGCCTGCACTGGCTTCAGGGAGAAGCTGACGGCCAAGAGGTAGGCTATGGAAGGCATGAGGCCAAACTGGCAGAGCAGTCCCACAGCAATGCCCCAGGGTCTCCTGACGTGCGTCCACAGCTTCTGGACCTCCACGGAGCATCCTAGGGAGAACATGAGCAGCGCCATCATCACAGCTGACACCACCGTGAAAACAAGTTCGAGACTCCCATAAGCCTGCAGTTCCCCCGGCAGCTCCTCCTCCGAACTGTTGGCAGGGCAGGCTGAGCTGCTGGAACAATTTGATCTCATCTCCTCATCTCCTTCAGGCAGCGTTACAAATGAACATCAGCGGCGATGGCTGGGCAGGTCTATCCAGCCACGTTTGGTAACAATGCAATGAAGTCACACGTGAAGGATCATTCCGATAGCTATTGGCCGGCCGGGTGATTCATCCAGATCTCATCGATTCATTCACGAGCCGCATTGTACAAGTGATCACCACGCGCATGAAACATAATAAACTGTAAGTAAGGCTTTCTACATCTGTTCTTACTCAGCACTGGATATTTACATGAAATGAGACAAGCAAA
This sequence comes from Mirza zaza, assembly GCA_008750895.1. Taxonomy (NCBI): domain Eukaryota; kingdom Metazoa; phylum Chordata; class Mammalia; order Primates; family Cheirogaleidae; genus Mirza; species Mirza zaza. The sequence goes on from VSMD01056196.1 coordinate 5,838, forward strand.
CTTATTGTCAAGTGGAGTGACCCGGCTATGCCGTCAGCATCACATTGTGTTCCAGGAAAGTGGGTTGGATGCCAAGACATAATTTCTTCAAATTCAGTAGGGATTTCAAAGAGCCGGGATGCAATGTTATGTAGAGACAAAGGCTAACTCCGGAAAAAAACACAGGCAGCTGAGCCAAAGCCACGCCTCGTAGCATTAGCAAAGCATTTGTTGGAAATATTAAAGCAAAAGATGGCCAGTTAAGGAAATATCAGGAGGGGCGAAGAATAATTTCAGGAGAGCTTTGGAATGAGTCTCAGCTTTTCTTCTTTCTATTCCTATTGGAATTTGTGTCTACAGGCAGTTATTAAACACCTGCAAGAAGAATATGATATGAAGCACCTAATTATGTCTCATGAAATGTGGAAATTCATTTCTTCACCCAAATAAATGCAAGGAAGCTGCCACTTTGCTTTGGAGGTTAGAGTCTGCTTTGAGACCCCACCGCCCTGGGCCTCCAAGGGAATTCTGGGAATTCTGCAGGGAATTCCCTCCAAGGGAATTCTGGGAATATGTAGTCAGGTGCAAGATCTGGAATGGACAGGGTCTGACTGAGGTGCCCCAGGGGTGCCTCTGTGCAGCCTAACCAGGCACCGTAGGCGAAACCAGACAAGGATAGTATGGTTCCATGAAACTAAACCTCCAAAAAAGCAGGTGCCACGCCCTTTCTCAAAGACAGTAGAAAGTTTATTTGTGGGGCCCAGGCTGGTAACGAGACACACTTCATAAATGCCTCTACCTGTCTCCAGAGAGATACTAGCTAGGTATTGTTTATTCTTGGATTAGCAAATCCTTTTCCATGACAGAATGCTCTCGGGGCACTTTGGGTGTATAAAAATACAAGTCGGACACAAATGTAAAGTAAATTCTAACTCTCTGAAGAGAGGCTAACCTGCCTCAGGCAAACACACCCTGAAAGCAGCCATGATGGGAGGACCTCCCTGGAGGCCATAGGCAAGTCAGCTTGAGAGTATCTGCACAGAGCCACGCGGAGAATGGGCACTGAGGGACGGGGAAGGTCTCTGGAAAGCCAGGTGTTGCGTTCTTGGAGAACTGGCAGAAGGAAAAAGAAAAAAAAAAGTTAGGTGTCGCAGGCTTGAATCATGCAGAGGTGTGGTCAGGCTGAGAGGAAGGGTGGAAGGAGAGAACTAACATTTTCCGAGCACTTCCGGGTGACAAGGATGAGCTACGTGCTTTTCTACATACGTGGCTATGCCTGGTGAAATAGAACTTCATTCTATTTTCAGAGACAGCGTCTCACTCTGTCACCCAAACTGTAGTGAAGTGGCATAGTCACAGCTCACGGTAACCTTGAACTCCTGGGCTCAAGCCATCCTCACCTTTGCCTCCTGAGTTGCTGAGATAACATGCACGCACCACCATGCCCAGCTAATTTTTTTCTTTTTCTTTTTTATAGAGACAGGGGTCTCACTACATTGCCCAGGTTGGTCTTGAACTCCTAACTCAAGCAATCCTCCCTCCTCGGCCTCCCAAAGTACTGGGATTACAGGTATGAGCCACCAAACCCTGCCTTTTTTTTTTTTACTTATTTAGCAAGAGAAGGTGTCGGATACTTCTGTCTGGGTAATGTCAAAGGGCCCATATTGGACCTTCTCTGTTCCCAGGAAGAGTCACTGGACTGGCTCCTTTTAGTGGTACAAATTTAAGGTTAGTGAGCACCCCATCCCTGCTGAGGATGCTGTGGTAGAAACATTTGTGATTTGCTGAGTACTCGGTGGTCACAGCTAAGGAGAGGGGATGATATTTGCATGGTGGCCTTAGGGGAGCCTCCTGGGGGGAGGATAGAAAGGTGACCTTGGCCATTTCCCCTTTTGAAATGTAGCATTATCAGAATTTCCCAAATTAATTAGGGTGCTTCTACAACAGGAAGGAATGGGCTGAAAGCAACAAAAGAAAATAACAACAATAATAATAATAATTAGGGTGCTTCCAGTGGAGGTGCTGGCAGGAAAAGACACCCACCCCCACAAGAGAAAGGGGTATGTAGACGGGCACGTGTTCCTCTGTATCCAGCCACCCCACCCCAGCACAGCTGTCGCAGGATGATACACGACACAATGACGGAGCATGTGGACGTGACCTGCAGGTTAGTCACTTTGGGAGCCAGAGCTTGGGCACCACCTCGTGTGCACGGGCTGGGCCAGAGGGCACGGTGGCGCACCTCGTGTGCACGGGCTGGGCCAGAGGGCACGGTGGCGACAGTGGCACCCGGGACTGGCGGAGTGGGGAGGGCGCAACGCATGGGCACAGAAAGTCCCAACAGGAACAACAGCAGCTAAAACCAGGACCTACCAAGCACCACGTGCGCTCACCAGCAAATCGGCATGAACGGATCAGCGCCTAAGTGGACACGTAGGAATGACATCTGTCAGGTGTCGGGCGGGTGGGAGGGGAGGAGGGGACGAGTGTATACAGACACGACGAGTGAGATGTGCACCGTCTGGGGGACGGGCACGCTTGAAGTTCTGACTTGAAGGAGGGGAGGAGGGGCATGGGCAACATACGTAACCTTAACATTTATACCCCCATAATATGCTGAAATATAAAAAAAAAAAAAAAAAAAACTGGAAAAAAAAATAAAATAAAATTTATTTATTTATTTTTATTTTTATTTTTTTTTGAGACAGAGTCTCGCTTTGTTGCCCAGGCTAGAGTGAGTGCCATGGCGTCAGCCTAGCTCACAGCAACCTCAAACTCCTGGGCTCAGGCGATCCTCCTGCCTCAGCCTCCCGAGTAGCTGGGACTACAGCCATGCGCCACCATGCCCGGCTAAGTTTTTTTTCTATATATATTAGTTGGCCAATTAATTTCTTTCTATTTATAGTAGAGACGGGGTCTCACTCTTGCTCAGGCTGGTTTTGAACTCCTGACCTCGAGCAATCCGCCCGCCTTGGCCTCCCAGAGAGCTAGGATTACAAGCATGAGCCACCGCTCCCGGCCTAAAATAAAATTTAAAGATGATAAAAAAAAAAAAAAAAAAACCCAGGACCTACCAGTGGACTCATTGGGCTTATCTGTGTTGCTCCCCATCTGGGGTGGGGAGGGAGGCTTTCTCAGTAACAGTAAGTCCCTAGGGTTCTCAGTTAATCTGCAAAAAAGGTTTCAAATACGGGATCCTAGACTCATTGCCCTTATTGGTAGGTAAGAGGATCCAAATGACAAGTTAGAACATTTTAAAAGGCAGGGCCAAACTTAAAGGCCACCCTAGTGAGGCAGGTCATGAGATCTCATTTCATCTTCACACCCATTCTACCATGTTTCCCCAAAAATAAGACAGGATCTTCTATTTATTTTTCCTCAAGAAGACACCGTAGGGCTTATTTTCAGGGGATGTGTTATTTTTTTTAAGTACGGTACGACCATCTACATTGATTCAAATAGAGTGAAGTCGTCTTCTTCTGGAACATCATCCTCACTCTCCAGACCCCGAATCCCATCCTAAATGTCTTGCGACTCTGTTTCCTTTAGAGCCATTGGCCCCGATCTCTCCTGTCGAGCACTAGAGCTCTCACGGGGGGATGAGAAGGGCTGCTCGTGTTCTTTCCCGCTCCGCGACAACACGCATGGGTTGTGCAGATCCGCTGCGCAGCCACGCCAGTCACTAGGGCTGATTTTCATAGCCACGCCCATCACTCGGGCTGATTTTCATAGCCACGCCCATCACCAGGGCTGATTTTCATAGCCACGCCCATCACTAGGGCTGATTTTCATAGCCACGCCCACCACTAGGGCTGATTTTCGTAGCCACGCTCATCACTGGGGGCTGATTTTCATAGCCATGCCCATCACTAGGGCTGATTTTCATAGCCACGCCCACCACTAGGGCTGATTTTCATAGCCACGCCCATCACTAGGGCTGATTTTCAGGGTAGGGCTTCTATTGCGCACATGCTTAGAAATCCTGCCAGGGCTTATTTTACAGGTAGGGCTTATTTTCGGGGAAACATGGTATGAGGTGAGTGTACTATGATTCCCCACCTCACAGATAAGGAAACAAAGGCCCAGTGGCGCTGTGTGATTTGTCCAAGGTTATCAAGCAGGTAAACTGCAACATTGGGATTTAAATCCCAATGGAAATCTCATCCTGTGCACAACAGGAAGCAGGCGACAGCATGACCATGCTGCGAAAACTGACAAGCACTCAGGTCTAGCTCAGGGACAGGACACACCACTATTTGGCCTAAAGATGAAGAGATAAAGCAGCTAATCCATAATCTCTAATTTCATCCTCCATATTCACAAACTTCAAAGGCAACTAAATATGTTCAATATGTATGCACCTTTATTTTGAAATACAGTTCTACAATTCAGGAAATACTTCATGTATTTCTAGTCCCTGCAAATACACTTAGGAGTGAGAGATATTCCTCAAGAAAACCAGCAGAAAGGGCTGGAAAAGTAAAGTCTGAGGGGAGAGTGCCAAAAGGAAAGGTAATTAAACATGGCTATGGAACTGTTTGACAAACTCTGAAAGTCAGCACAAGGGGAAACTTCTAGAAGCTTGGAGGACATAATCACCCAATAAGTTCAAAAGGAGTCTAGGTAAATTCATGAGCAATAAATCCAAGACAGATATTAAGGAAATTGGCAGTAATGGAAAAAGTAGACTGTTTTAATATGGCACAAAGTAAAAAGCCTAATATATTTTTTTTAACCCTCGAAAATAAAAACACAATGGCTTCACGGGGAAAAAAAAAAAAGAGCAAAATACTTAAAAAGAAAATTCACCCAAAAGTAGAAAAAACAGTTAAACATATTTAAAGTGATCAACATGTTCCCTCCAAAACTCATGCTGGTATTTAGTTGCCTCTGAAACCGTAGTAAGAGGTGAGGAAACGCAGACTCCTCCTGCATGGGTCAATGCTGCTCTAGTGTCGTCCTGGGAGTAGGTCCCTCCCTTCTCTCTGACTCTCTCCGGCCAAGTGACAGCACAGCCAGGAAGGCCCTCCCCGAGATGTGGCCCATGTGGTCCCTCCATCTCGACTTCCCAGCCTCCAGAACTGTGAGCCAACTAAATCTTTTTTCCTTATAAATTACTCAGTCTGTGGTATTCTGTTACAGCCACAGAAAATGAACTAGGACAACATCCCTAGCCATTTTTAAAAAGTAAATTTAACACTCTGGGAGGCCGAGGTGGGTGGATTGCTCGAGGTCAGGAGTTCGAGACCAGCCTGAGCAAGAGCGAGACCCCATCTCTACTATAAATAAAAAGAAATTAATTGGCCAACTAATATATATAGAAAAAATTAGCCAGGCGTGGTGGTGCATGCCTGTAGTCCCAGCTACTCGGGAGGCTGAGGCAGGAGGATCGCTTGAGCCCAGGAGTTTGAGGTTGCTGTGAGCTAGGCTGATGCCACAGCACTCACTCTAGTCTGGGCAACAAAGTGAGACTCTGTCTCAAAAATAAATAAAATAAAAAGTAAATTTAAAACGTTTTGGCTATGCATAAGAAAAAAACAATTTCAGGGGAATATCTCCTGCTGGTGACTAAGTATGACAAGATTCAGAAATTTGAAGAGGAGAACTTTATTTTATAAATTTGGAGAGGAGAACTTTATTTCTTAGGGTTACAGGCGTGAGCCACTGCGCCTGGCCCAGATGAGATGTTATTTAGATTATAACCATAAATTCTCACTGCCTGCAGGTAACAACCTGCAGGTTGGGGACCATAGCCTCCAGCAGGAACCCAAAGCAGACCCTTCAAAGGAGGAAGAGTGAGACGGGAATTCATGCTGAACAATTTGGCTAAGTATCCCTATTTAACAAGTGATAGGAGGAGCTATGCATATTCATGAAGTGGGCATAGTAAGCAAACATGCATGTTGCACACATCTCACCGTCACTTTGGAGTGGAGCACTAACTTGACATTTAAATGCAGTAAAATTAGGCTCGATACTTGAAAAGGCGAAGCAAAGGACACAGGAGTATCTTTGTGCAGCCTCTGCAAACCAGCCAGAACCAGTTCGTGGTCAGAGCCTCTTATCAGGAAGGAATGCTACTCAGCTGCGTCAAAACTGGAAAGAGGGTGGGGAGTCCAGCCGTGGTTGGCTGAAGTCGGTGGTGGAGCCAGGCGTGTCTCACCTTTCATCTGTCATGGCTGGGAACTCAAGTCTTACAGTTTCTCTGGGGTCCCCTTGCCCAAGAAGGGGTCTGTTCAGTTGGTTGGGGGGCTTAGGATCTTCTATTTATTTCTCACAGCTAAGAGTTGAGTGAAAGACGCATTCTCATATACTGCAGGTAGGACGGAAAGTTCACACAACCTTTCTGGGAAAAGTATGGCAATATTGGCCGGGCGCGGTGGCTCACGCCTGTCATCCTAGCACTCTGGGGGGCCGAGGCGGGAGGACCGCTTGAGGTCAGGAGTTTGAAACCAGCCTGAGCAAGAGCGAGACCTCATCTCTACTATAAATAGAAAGAAATTAATTGGCCAACTAATATATATAGAAAAAATGAGCCGGGCATGGTGGTGCATGCCTGTAGTCCCAGCTACTCGGGAGGCTGAGGCAGGAGGATCGCCTGAGCCCAGGAGTTGGGCTGTGAGCTGTGAGCTGGGCTGATGCCACGGCACTCTACCCAGACAGCAAAGTGAGACTCTGTCTCAAAAAAATAAATAAATAAAAAAGTATGGCAATATGTACTAATAACCTTTGTTACTATAAGTCTAAGAAGCTTTCTTAATAAACAAGCTTCAATACTGGCAAAGATTTATTATTTCTTTGGGGCAGATGCTCCTATTTATAATAGCATTATGATAAAGACATTCTTATTGCTGGGTGCAGTGGCTCACTCCTATAATTCTAGCACTTTGGGAGGCTCAGGCAGGAGGATTGCTTGAGGCCAGGAGTTGAACACCAAGCCTGGGCAACATAGTGAGACCCCATTTCTACAAAAAAAGAAAAAATAATAATTAGCCAGGCCTGGTGGTGTGTGCCTGTAGTCCCAGCTACTTAGAAGGCTGAGGCAGGAGATCACTTGAGCCTAGGAGTTCAAAGCTGCAGTGAGCTATGATTGTGAGATTCCACTCTAGCCTGGGCAACAGACAGAGACCCCATCTCTAAAAAAATACATATATATTCTTATTTATAATAACATTTCATTTATAAAATCAGAAAACTGGGAAAAACTTAAATGTCCAAAGAGGGACTGATTAAGTAAATTATGGTACAACCATACAATGAAATATTATGGAGTTATTTAAAATGTAGACATCATTTTAAGAAAGAAATGTCTGCATTAGAAGTTTAAACCAAGAAATCAAGATCAAATGGTATAGTCAGAATGCTCCCAGTCATGTTAAGATAATAAGCACACGGCCGGGCGCGGTGGCTCACGCCTGTAATCCTAGCACTCTGGGAGGCCGAGGCGGGCAGATTGCTCGAGGTCAGGAGTTCGAAACCAGCCTGAGCAGGAGCGAGACCCCGTCTCTACTATAAATAGAAAGAAATTAATTGGCCAACTAATATATATAGAAAAAATTAGCCGGGCATGGTGGCGCATGCCTGTAGTCCCAGCTACTTGGGAGGCTGAGGCAGTAGGATCGCTTGAGCCTAGGAGTTGGAGGTTGCTGTGAGCTAGGCTGACACCACGGCACTCACTCTAGCCTGGGCAACAAAGCGAGACTCTGTCTCAAAAAAAAAAACAAAAAAAGATAATAAGCACAGAAAGCAACTAAGTGGAAAGACTCTAGAATTTTCATAATGATTGCTTCTGTTTGTACCATTAGAAATGATTTGTTCTTCTTTTTTGTTGTTGTTGTTGTGGGGTTTTTTTTGTTTGTTTGGTTGGGTTTTTTTTGAGGCAGAGTCTCACTTTGTTGCCCGGCCTAGAGTGCCATGGCATCAGCCCAGCTCACAGCAACCTCAAAATTCCCGAGCTCAAGCGATCCTTCTGCCTCAGCCTCCCGAGTAACTGGGACTACAGGCATGTGCCACCATGCCCGGCTAATTTTTTCTATGTATTTTTAGTTGGCCAATTAATTTCTTTCTATTCTTTCTATTTTTTTAGTAGAGATGGGGTCTCGCTCTTGCTCAGGCTGGTTTCAAACTCCTGACCTGGAGCGATCCACCTGCCTCGGCCTCCCAGAGTTGCTAGGATGACAGGCGTGAGCCACCGCGCCCGGCCTGATTTGTTCTTCATTATATTTGTGTGCTATCTCCTATCTTTGTAATGGCTGTCAATGGCTGTTTTTATAATCTAGGAAAAAGGAACTGAAGGCAAAGGAATAAAAACAGAGGAAGTTGTGGTTATTCCCAGTTGCTCCCTAAAGACTGACAACAGCCTCCTGGCTCCATGAGGAACCAGACCGTGGAGTCGACTCAATGATTGTCTTTGTCCTTAGGTTTTTATAAGGGAGCCGAACAGATACCAAAGCTTCCAGGTGAGAGATACCTGCAGAAAATGGAATGCGAGGGCGTGGGGAGCACCGCTAGGCCAAGTGAGGACCCGGAGCAGGGTGGTGGATGGGACTGCACAGCCTGGAGCCTGAAGCAGCCCCTGCTCCTCCTTCGGGACAAATGGCCAGAGGGAAAATAAAGCAACCACTCAACAAAACCAACTGGAAAGGCCCGTTGACCCTGCACGACGGAATCCTATTTATAATAGCATTTGTGGTCCTTTTCCCAGCAACCTTTTCTGGCCTAAGCTTATCAGATGAGATGTTTTTTGTTTTTTTCCGAGACAGAGTCTCACTCTGTTGCCCAGGCTAGAGTGAGTGCCGTGGCGTCAGCCTCGCTCACAGCAACCTCCAACTCCTGGGCTCAAGCGATCCTCCTGCCTCAGCCTCCCGAGTAGCTGGGACTCCAGGCATGCGCCACCATGCCCGGCTCATTTTTTCTGTATATATTAGTTGGCCAATTAATTTCTTTCTATTTATAGTAGAGACGGGGTCTCGCTCTTGCTCAGGCTGGTTTCAAACTCCTGACCTCGAGCAATCTGCCCGCCTCGGCCTCCCAGAGTGCTAGGATGACAGGCGTGAGCCTCCGCGCCCAGCCCAGATGAGATGTTATTCAGATTATAACCATAAATTCTCACTGCCTGCTTAAATCCTAGGGTTACGAGAAGAAATTTTATTGCAAATGATAATAAATGGGATTAATGGGATCTGTCACTCACGAGAGCAAATTACTGATACTGATTTTCTGTGGTGACAACAACTACCACATACTGAGTTCTTCCTGTGTACCAGGCCCTGTGAAGGGTCCCCTGGGGAATTCATTTCATTCTCCAACAACCCTATCAAGCAGGAGCCATGACTACTCCTGTTTACCTGTGGGTGAAGAGAGGCTCACTGCCATGAAACAACAAAGTGGCAGAAGACTTGACCCGAGTCTACACTCGCTATGAAAAACAAATGAAATAATAAAAGTTCATGAGTTTTACTTGCATAAAATATTTTAGGTCATTAAATATGAAATGTCCCATTTCGAATCATAGGTGTATGTTATCATACCTCAAACAAAAAGCAAGACAGGCCAGGCACGGTGGCTCATGCCTGTAATTCCAGCACTCTGGGAGGCCGAGGCGGGAGGATCGCTCAAGGTCAGGAGTTCGAGACCAGCATGAGCAAGAGCGAGACCCTGTCTCTACTATAAATAGAAAGAAATTAGCTGGACAACTAAAAATATATAGAAAAAATTAGCCGGGCATGGTGGCGCGTGTCTGTAGTCCCAGCTACTCGGGAGGCTGAGGCAGGAGGATCGCTTGAGGCTAGGAGGTTGAGGTTGCTGTGAGCGAGGCTGATGCCACGGCACTCACTCTAGCTCGGGCAACAGAGTGAGACTCTGTCTCAGAAAAAAAAAAAAAAAAAGCAGTACAATTAATCAAACAATGCACATAAACTAGGGACACAGATTTGCCATCTTAATGGTAGCTTGTTTATGCCAGCAGCAAAGAAGCCTAGACAGCAAGTGTCAATGCAGTTGTGAAAGGCGTTTTCCGCAGCTTATTGAGAATTGAATATTTTTCCTTGCAATAAGTGGTCCAAAACCTGGAAGAAGTGGCAGTCAGTTGGTGCAAGGTCTGGTGAATACGGTGGATGACAGAGTTTCCAAGTCCAGCTTCTCTAGTTTGAGCAGTGTTGTTTGTGCAACATGTGGTCCACTGTTGTCTTGCAAGAGGATTGACCTGTCTCTATTGACCAATCTCAGCAACTTAATCGCAAGCATCCTCACCATTTGGTCCAGCTGGTGGCAGCAGACATCTGCTGTAATCGACTGACCAGGTTTCATGAAGCTGTAGTGGATAATACCAGTGCTGGACCACCAAACAGACCCCATGAGCTTTTTCGGATGAATATTTGGCTTTGGACTGTGTTCGGGCACTTCATAGTTACCCAACCATTGTGCCAAATGCTTTCGACTGTCAAAAAGAATCCATTTTCATCACATGTATAACAATATGGTGTAGAAATGGTTCACCTTTATGTTGTGATAGCAAAGAAAGGCAATCTTCAAGACGATTTCTCTTCTGACGCTCATTTAATTCATGCAGAATTCATCTATCCAGCTTCTTTACCTTGCCCATTTCTTTCAAATGGTCCAATACTGTTGGAATAGTGATGTCAAACCTTGCTGCTAATTCACACATAGCTTGAGATGGACTCGCTTCCACTACAGCTTTCAGTTCCCCATCATCCACCTTGGCCTCAGGGCCCTCACCCACGTGGCTCATTTTCAAGGTTAAAATCATCAGAACAGAACATCTCGAACCATCCCCCTACTGTGCGTTCATTAGCCTCATCCTTCCCAAACACTTCACTGATATTCGAGCTGTCTGTGCAGCGTTGGTTCCACAACGGAACTTATATTTGAAAACAGCACGAATTTTTTACTTATCCACGGTTTCACAAAAATTGCTCTAAAAAATTTTGAAAGATAATCACAAGCCAAAACGTGTGTTTGAAAGGCTGAGGATAAGGCCGGGTGCAGTGGCTGACACCTGTAATCCCAGCACTCTGGGAAGCCAAGGCAGGAAGACTGCTTGAGCTCAAGAGTTTGAGACCAGCCTAGGCCGGGCGCGGTGGCTCACGCCTGTCATCCTAGCACTCTGGGAGGCCGAGGCGGGAGGATCGCTTGAGGTCAGGAGTTCCAGACCAGCCTGAGCAAGAGCGAGACCCCATCTCTACTATAAATAGAAAGAAATTAATTGGCCAACTAATATATATATAGAAAAAAAAATGAGCCGGGCATGGTGGCGCATGCCTGTAGTCCCAGCTACTCTGGAGACTGAGGCAGGAGGATCGCTTGCGCCCAGGAGTTTGACGCCACGGCACTCACTCTAGCCTGGGCAACAAAGCGAGACTCTGTCTCAAAAAAAAAAGAGTTTGAGACCAGCCTGAGTAAGAGTGACACCTCATCTCTACTAAAAATAGAAAAAATTAGCTGGGTGTGCTGTCGCGTGCCTGTAGTCCCAGCTACTAGGGAGGCTGAGGCAGGAGGATCGCTTGAGCCCAGGAGTTTGAGGTTGCTGTGAGCGAGGCTCACACCACTGCACTCTAGCCTGGGCAACAGAGTAAGACTCTGTCTCAAAAAAATTAAAAAATAAAGAATAAAGTGTTGCCGAGCTCAAACATTTCATAGGAAAAGCAGGGATCAATCCCAGACATCTGGTACAAACTTCCAGCCTTCTAATCAGACCATTTCTAGCCACTGTGCCTGGGGCATTTTATTATAAGTGCTTAGTGAATATTAGTTATTGTGGTGGTGGTGGTTATTAGTAACATCTGTTACATCCAGCTCCAAAAACTAACAAGTCAGGATCAGAAAAAAGCTCTCCTTTGCTCCTGCTTCCAATTTTCCGATTTGTTTTTCAAAGCCTTTTTTTAATAAAACCTAGAAATTTCTTTAAAATACTGAAAGGGTCATGAGAAGACAAATATATATATATATATATACACACACATATATATCATGTGATCCCATGATAAAAAAAGACCACCACTGGGAAATAACCCTCCTCTTATTTTGAAGGAAATTATGTCAGCGGTTTCCATTACTTGTGTAATTTCAGTATTGTTAAACTGCAGTCCTAGAATTCTGACCGGCGCTCTCCTGGGATACCTGAGTTTGATGCAACAGAGCTCGGGAGGAAGGAGGTGGCGCAGGTAACCCGAGCTAGGAAAAGTTTGGTCATTTGTTGGATTCAAGGTGTGCCTGTCTTACCTGCTCTACACAGTTGGTGAGAGCAGGAAATTAAATTCCAACAGGAAATAGCCACACGATGAGTAATCGCTCAGACAATTAGAGAAAGGGAGTCTTCTGGCACTTGGGAGAAGTTGCTTTGACAGAGAGTTGACTGGATGGAGCTGGTCTGACGTACGAGAACATGGCAGTCCACAAGGAGATCACACCCACACTTTAACGCTGTGAACGTTTCAAAGTGAAAAGCACGTCTTTGGAGTACAGGTGGATGAAGAGAAGCAATGGAAAAGGACTGACACTAAAAAGACTGTTGGGGCCGGGCGCGGTGGCTCACGCCTGTCATCCTAGATAGAACTCTGGGAGGGCGAGGCGGGAGGATCACTCAAGGTCAGGAGTTCAAAACCAGCCTGAGCAAGAGCGAGACCCCGTCTCTACTATAAACAGAAAGAAATTAATTGGCCAACTAATATATATAGAAAAAATTAGCCGGGCATGGTGGCGCATGCCTGTAGCCCCAGCTACTCAGGAGGCTGAGGCAGGAGGATCGCTTGAGCCCAGGAGTTGAAGGTTGCTGTGAGCTGGGCTGACGCCACAGCACTCTAGCCCAGGCAACAGAGTGAGACTCTGTCTCCAAAAAAAAAAAGAAATGAGAGCACATACCCACACAGTGCTCTCGGCAGCTTTATTCATGAGCACTCAGAACCGAACTCAACCCAAATATTTATCAATAAGTGCACGGATAAACAAAGTGGGGTATTTCCACAATTTCCACACATTAAACACACATGCAACGACATGGATGAGTCTCAAAATAATCATGCTGAGTATAAGTCAAAGCAAAAAAAAACAGCAGATGCTGAATGATTCCATTTCTACAAAATTCTCACAAATGCAAACTAATGTACAGTGCTAGAAAGCAGATACGTCAGTGGTCACCTAGAGGCTAGGAGTGGGGGAAGAGCAGTGAGAAAGGATGGATTACAAGGGGCACAAAAACACTCCTGGGGCGATGGTCGCATGTGTTAGCCTGATTGTGAGAATGGTCCCACAGGCACTGACATATGTCAAAACTCATCCAGTTGTGTACCTTAAACAGGTACAGTTTATGTCAGCAATTATACCTCGATAAAGCTAAAACAATATGTGTCAAAGAGTATATAAGAAGGGAACAGGCCGGGCGCCGTGACTCACGCCTGTCATCCCAGCACTCTGGGAGGCTGAGGCGGGAGGATCGCTCCAGGTCAGGAGTTCGAGACCAGCCTGAGCAAGAGCGAGACCCTGTCTCTACTAAAAATAGAAAGAAATTAATTGGACAACTAAAAATATATAGGAAAAAAAAATTAGCTGGGCATGGTGGCGCATGCCTGTAGTTCCAGCTACTTGGGGGGAGGCTGAGGCAGGAGGATCGCTTGAGCCCAGGGGTGGGAGGTTGCTGTGAGCTAGGCTGACGCCACGGCACTCACTCTAGCCCAGGCAACAGAGTGAGACTCTGTCTCAAAAAAAAAAAAAGAAGAAGAAGGGAACAGCAAGAATCAAATCCCCTGAGCATACTCTTTAGAAGTGTGCTTCATTTTTTTTGTTTTGTTTTGTTTTGAGACAGAGTCTTGCTCTGTGGCCCAGGCTAGACTGCAGTGGCTTGATCATAGCTCACTGCAGCCTCCAACTCTTGGGCTCAAGAGATCCTTCTACCTCAGCCTCCTGAGTAGCTGGGACTACAGACATATGCCACCATACCTGGCTAATTTTTCATTCTTTTTTATTTTTTTTAAGACAGGGTCTTGCTATGTTGTCTTGAACTCCTGTCCTCAAGTGATCTTCCTGCGTTAGCCTCCCAAAGCGCTGGAATTACAGGCGTGAGCCACCACACTCAGCCCCTTTTCAACAATTTTTAAGGTAATACAGTCATTCATTTCAACAAACACTGATGGAGTGGCTACTCCGGCTGGATGCTATCGTAGACACTAGAGACACCACAGAGAAATAATACAGGGAAATAAGTAGCCACGGACAGTGATGTGAGTGTTGTAAGGGAATTAAAGGAGGGCGTAGGCACAGAGAGAGCCTGGGTAGAAGGAAAGGCCAATTTAATGAGGGTGGTCCCAGGAGGCCTCCCTCAGCAGGTATTCATTATTTAAGTCCTCAATAATTAGGAGGCAGCCCTGTGAGAATCCCAGGGCAGAGAATCTTGGGAAAGACAAACAGCAAGCACAAAGGCAGGCACGAGCCTGATGTGTCAGAGAGCAGAAAGTAGGCCACGGCGCCAGCGCCCGGCGGGGCAGGGCGAGAGCGGGAGAAATCAGGTCAGAAAGGCAGGCGAGCGTCAGACAGCACAGGGACTTCACGGCATGGGAAAGGACATGACTCAGGGGAACGACAGATCTTTTTGGCAATACCATGAGTGCCACTTTTTTTTTTATTTGAGATAGAGTCTCACTCTGTTGCCCGGGCTAGAGTGCCGTGGCGTCAGCCTAGCTCACAGCAACCTCAAACTCCTGGGCTCAAGCGATCCTCCTGCCTCGGCCTCCCGAGTAGCTGGGACTACAGGCATGCGCCACCATGCCCGGCTCATATTTTCTATATATTTTTAGTTGTTTGGCTAATTTCTTTCTATTTTTTTAGTAGAGACAGAGTCTCACTCTTGCTCAGGCTGGTTTTGAACTCCTGTGCTCAAACGATCCTCCCGCCTCGGCCTCCCAGAGTGCTAGGATTACAGGCATGAGCCACTGTGCCCGGCCCATGAGTGCCATTTTTAAAAGATCACCGTGACTGTCGAGTATAGATACAGGAAAGCAAGCACGGAAGAGAGGAGGTAAGTTAAGAGGCTTTCTCCAGATTATAGACAATGGATGATGGAGGCTTGGGTGAGGGTGATGGATGCGGAGAAGGAAATGGATACATCTGCAACATACTCAGAGGGACAGCCCACGAAAGCTGCTGACAGATTGGAATGAAGAGTGGTGGAGGGACACGAGGAATGACAGACAACCCCTCAGATTCTGGCCCAAGCAACGAGATAGAAATGGTGCCATTAACTTGAGTGGGAAAGAAAATACCATTCTGAAAACTATGATGAAAAGAGGTTACCTCTTTCCCAGTGAAAGCAACATCTTAAGATCCTTATAGGCCGGGCGCGGTGGCTCGCACCTGTAATCCTAGCAATCTGGGAGGCGGGGATCGCTCGAGATCAGAAGTTCGAGACCAGCCTGAGCAAGAGCGAGACCCCGTCTCTACTGAAAATAGAAAGAAATTAATTGGCTAGCTAATATATAGAGAAAAAATGAGCCAGGCATGGTGGCATGTGCCTGTAATCCTAGCTACTCTGGAGGCTGAGGCAGGAGAATCGCTTGAGCCCAGGAGTTGGAGGTTGCTGTGATTGAGGCTGACACCACGGCACTCTAGCCCGGGCAACAGAGTGAGACTCTGTCTCAAAAAAAAAAAAAGATGTCTCTTTAAAATAATGCCTCTGACAAGGAGTTTCCTCTTTCCTCTTTCTTTAGTGTAATTTTATAAAAATCAAAATGCATATCACAAATGGTTCAACTCCACACGTATTCTCACCTACTTACAATGCTGTTGCTCGCCACACAAAGGAACAAGGGTATGGCAGGGACTCAGAAGATCTGCGAGAGCTGTCCACTACCCCACATCTGTGGGCACCGGCCGGGCCACCAGTGGGCGTCTGTTCGTCTGCACTGAGCTCTACACAGTGAAAGCTTCAGAGACCTTCCTCCCGGTCGGCTGCAGAGAACGGAGCACAGATCTGAGGGCGAGACGACTGTCACTAAGGTGGAAGAGGCCTCCTCAAACCAGTTTGCCTTTCCCTTAGCAAAAGCTGCAGTTCCTGAGATGTAGTCTCTTGACATTTATGTTTATTTAGGCGCTTTAGTTCACAATCCCTTTCAAGTTTGAGGGCTGAAAAATAAAAACACACAAAGCAAATTGACTGACGTTTCTTACCAGACATAATTAAGCCAAAACTGGGTATCATACAGCAATAGTCACATTCCTGAATAATAAACGAGATGACAGGGCTACAGAGATTAGGATGCATGGAGATGCACATGCAGATTTAAAAGTTTCTCTGATAATAAGCGAATGGTACACACAGTTTAGAATATAGGAAAGCAGAACTAAAGGAACTTACATTCTGCCGAAACGAGCAGGCCATCCTTCACGGATTTATATCTCGTGAGCTTTAGAGGA
Source organism: Mirza zaza (assembly GCA_008750895.1). NCBI lineage: Eukaryota > Metazoa > Chordata > Mammalia > Primates > Cheirogaleidae > Mirza > Mirza zaza. Next base: position 22,239 of record VSMD01056196.1, read on the forward strand.
TTCCCAAATTTAATCTCTCCCAAGAAAGGCAACTTCATGTTGGCTAGGTTCGTGTAGAAAGTCTTTGTAAGTAGTGCAAGATCCCAAGCTTCCTGTCTGGGGGACGAATCCATTGATTCATTCAATAAATATATGAATTTGGGGGAAAAGAAAAAAATATATATATATAAAAATTTATTAAGCACCTACTGCGTGATATACAGAACATGTTTTAATTCTCAGTTCCACTGGCCATTAGACATTTTGGTTCACAGGAAGGTATTCAGGATTTTCCAGAGTTGTAACTCCAACTAGGAGAAGCTTTATACTAACTAACGTAGAGATATATTGAAAAAATGGCCAGAAATTATGCCAAGAACTTTTTTTCACAGCACAGCCTCCCTGGAGTCAACCCAATCTTTCCATGTAACAGAATATAGATAAGAACTGTAAACTCAAAAGTCTTTCGTGGCTCAGCAGAAACATGGTCCCGGCCGGGCGCGGTGGCTCACGCCTGTAATCCCAGCACTCTGGGAGGCTGAGGCGGGAGGATCACTCGAGGTCAGGAGTTTGAAACCAGCCTGAGCAAGAGCGAGAACCCGTCTCTACTAAAAAAATAGAAAGAAATTAGCTGGCCAACTAAAAATATATAGAAAAAATTAGGCGGGCATGGTGGCGCATGCCTGTAGTCCCAGCTACTCGGGAGGCTGAGGCAGGAGGATCGCTTGAGCCCAGGAGTTTGAGGTTGCTGTGAGCGAGGCTGACGCCACGGCACTCACTCTAGCCTGGGCAACTCTGTCTCAAAAAAAAAAAAAGATGGTCCCATTAAGGAAGGAAACAAGGGCATAATCACATGTTGAGCAGGGTCCCTGGCACACGCTAAGGCTCATGTGTGATCCAGGGAAGAGAATGGAACTCCAGACTACATTAACCTCTATGGACGTTAAACACATCGTTTTATGTCACCTGATTCTGAAACAAAATATGTCAGCTACGTGTTTCTCATCTGCAGTCCACATGCGTCCAGCCTCATCTGCATGAAGAAAGCGAAAGGCCTACTTTGGTCTGAGTAGGGGGAGTGACCTAGTGACACACAGGCCACCCCTTCGTCTGCCTTCTCCACCTTCCTTTCTGTTTTTTCATCTGACTTTCAGGAGTGACTTAAAGTCTACAATTATCATAGAAGTCCTTGAACAAGTCACAAAAATATATTTATATGAATGTTCATTGAAGCATTGTTTATTTAAAATAAAAAACATGGGGTGGCTCACGCTTATAATCCTAGCACTCTGGGAGGCCGAGGAGGGAGGCTTTGCTTGAGCTCAGGAGTTCAAAACCAGCCTGAGCAAGAGCAAGATCCCGTCTCTACTAAAAATAGAAATTAAGTGGCCAACTAAAAATATATAGAAAAAATTATCCAGGCATGGTGGCGCATGCCTGTAGTCCCAGCTACTCGGGAGGCTGAGGCAGGAGGATCGCTTGAGCCCAGGAGTTTGAGGTTGCTGTGAACTAGGCTGACACCAGGGCACCCTAGCCTGGGCAACAGAGTGAGACTCTGTCTCAATCAATCAATCAATCAATCAACAAAACATGGAAATCACCTTCATACCTATCAAGAGGAGCCCGATTAAACAAACTGTGGTATGTACATAAAATGAAAAAATGAGGCCTAGCTATACATATTCATTTGGAAAGATGAGCAATACTTACATAGCACTTACTATATGTTAGGCCCTGTTTTAAGCAGTTTACATATATGAACACGTTCCATTGCTACAACAACCCTAGCCAGGAGGCAGGTGCTATTATTGTCCCCTCATTTTACAGATCAGAAACCTGAAGAGCAGAGAACAACTTGCCCAAGGTCGCCAAGCTGTTGGCTGTGAAGTTGGGATTTGAACTCAGGAAGCCAGAGTCCAGAATCCATGCTCTTAACTACTAGGCTATACAAGGTATATCGGGGGTGGGAAGTGGATGGGAGGAGCAAAGTTTAACATGATTCCATGTGTTAAAAAAATATACGTGTGTGTCTTATATAGCAGTGGAAATCCTAGAAAAAATATAAGACATTTTACCTCTGACTGATACTTTAGTGTATTATTTTTATAATCTATTAAAAACATTTAACCAGTCGGGCGCAGTGGCTCTCGCCTGTAATCCTAGCACTCTGGGAGGCCGAGACAGGAGGATCGCTCGAGGTTAGGAGTTCGAAACCAGCCTGAGCAAGAGCGAGACCCTGTCTCTGCTAAAAATGGAAACAAATTAATTGGACAACTAAAAATATATAGAAAAAATTAGCTGGGCATGGTGGCGCATGCCTGTAGTCCCAGCTACTTGGGAGGCTGAGGCAGGAGGATTGCTTGAGCCCAGGAGTTGGAGGTTGCTGTGAGCTAGGCTGACGCCACAACACTTTAGCCTGGGCAACAAAGTGAGACTGTGTCTTAAAAATAATAATTCTGCATAACCAAAACCACAGAATCCGTGCTATAAATCGTTCTCCAGAAATAAGAATCTCTTTACATTAAAATTATGTTTATAATAATAGCTACTATAATGGTATTTGCCTGTAGTTCCAGGTCTAAACCCATACTGAACTGACAAAACTAAACACAACACAACAATGAGTCTTCTCTGATTTTCCTATAGCTCTGGTTTGATAACTCTGTAGGGAACTTCCATTTACTTCTTAGAATATTGTCAAAAGAAAAGTTCAGGCCGGGCGCAGTGGCTCACGCCTGTAATCCTAGCTCTCTGGGAGGCCGAGGTGGGCGGATCATTTGAGCTCAGAAGTTCGAGACCAGCCTGAGCAAGAGCGAGACCCCCATCTCTACTATAAACGGAAAGAAATTAATTGGCCAACTAATATATATAGAAAAAAATTAGCCGGGCATGGTGGCGCACGCCTGTAGTCCCAGTTGCTTGGGAGGCTGAGGCAGGAGGATTGCTTGAGCCCAGGAATCTGAGGTTGCTGTGAGCGAGGTTGACGCCACAGCACTCACTCTAGCCTGGGCAGTAAAGTGAGACTCTGTCTCAAAAAAAAAAAAAAAAGTTCAGCTGACTCATAATGGTAAAGATGTCATAATCTGAGGCAGGGGGATTAACAAAACAAAGCGAATCCAAAAATGTAATAAAGGAAAAGGCAGCACCACAGCGCAAGAGAGAAACTACAGTGCAGTAGCCACACGTGCTCTCTGTACGCCAGGCAATGTGCCGGCACGCGACACACGTTACACAGACAGACATCGTCACGTCCACCCACGCATGTGGAGGTCAAGGCACACAGAAGATCACCCACCAAGCCAGGGCAGGGCCAGGCTTGGAACCGAGGACTTCTTGATTGCAAATGCCATGTAGTCCATGCATGCCTGCCCAAAGTGCGCAGAGGCAAAACTGAGCCTCTGTACCAGCTAAGTACGTCCTCTGCTAGGACAACTGCCACCAGGACATTTGTAGCTAGATTCAGCCTATCTAAAGAAGTATTTTCAGATGGTGGCAGAAAGCAGAAAATGGTTTCTTAATAAAATAAGAAGACAAACTGGGCGCGGTGGCTCCCGCCTGTCATCCTAGCACTCTAGGAGGCCGAGGCGGGAGGATCGCTCAAGGTCAGGAGTTCGAAACCAGCCTGAGCAAGAGCGAGACAGTCTGTACTGTAAATAGAAACAAATTAACTGGCCAACTAATATATATAGAAAAAATGAGCCAGGCATGGTGGCGCATGCCTGTAGTCCCAGCTACTTGGGAGGCTGAGGCAGGAGGATCGCTTGAGCCCAGGAGTTGGAGGTTGCTGTGAGCGAGGCTGATGCCATGGCACTCACTCTAGCCTGGGCGACAGAGTGAGACTCTGTCTCAAAATAAATAAATAAAATAAAATAAAATAAGAAGACAAACTCTCTCTCCCAAGTACTACTTTACTTCATGACTGTGACTTTGACCAAACATCTCTGAACCTCAGTGTGAAAGCACTGCTTTGCTGTAAAGACCAAGTAAGACAATTTATATATTCTTACAAAAGCAGCTGACTTTAAAAAATCACTTCCTGGCAGGGTGCGGTGGCTCACACCTGTATAGGTACTAGGACTCTGGGAGGCCAAGGTGGGAGGATTGCTTGAGCTCAGGACTTCGAGACCAGCCTGAGCAAGAGTGAGACCCCATCTCTACTAAAAATAGAAAGAAATTAGACAAGCAACTAAAAATAGAAAAACATTAGCCGGGCATGGTGGCACATGCCTGTAGTCCCAGCTACCTGGGAGGCTGAGGCAGGAGGATTGCTTGAGCCCAGGAGTTGGAGGTTGCTGTGAGCGAGGCTGACGCCACAGCACTCTAACCCAGGCAAAAAAGTGAGACTCTGTCTCAAAAAAAAAAAATCACTTCCTGACATCTGAAGATACCTCATATACTCCAGTATCTCATGGGCAGCGTGGGGCGTCCGACACTTTTATTTTCACAAAGACACTGCCCACCCCAGGCAATGCTAACGGTAATAAAAATACTTACACCTCGTAACAACTGCCCCGCAAAATGGTTTTCACCGTATTCTTTCTTGGAAGGCCATAAGCCATGGTGAGTTATCACAGTCCAATCTCCTCACATAGGTGCCTGGTGTAATGTCACGGCTACTCCGTTCACTTGGCCTGAAAGGATTGCAACACATCTCATTCATGGCTTCACCAGAATATTTTCTTAGCCAAATAATATAAAAAGATGCAGAAAAAAAAATTCTTTTTCTGAATGTCAGAAAGTCCCTAACAAATATACGTTGAACTTGAACCCCAAATGTAAAACTGTATTCTCTCTTGTATTCCATGAACTCATGTTATCATTTTTTGCCACCATAGAAGGAGAAAATGCCTAGTTAAGGTTTGTCAGCCTAGGCCGGGCGCGGTGGCTCACACCTCTAATGCTAGCTCTCTGTGAGGCCACCGCTGGAGGATGGCTCAAGGTCAGGAGTTTGAGACCAGCCTGAGCAAGACTGAGACCCCGTCTCTACTATAAATAGAAAGAAATTAACTGGCCAACTAATATATATAGAAAAAATGAGCCGGGCATGGTGGCGCATGCCTGTAGTCCCAGCTACTCGGGAGGCTGAGGCAGGAGGATCGCTTGAGCCCAGGAGTTGCAGGTTCCTGTGAGCGAGGCTGACGCCACAGCACTCTAGCCTGGGCAACAAACTCAGATTCTGTCTCAAAAAAAAAAAAGGCCGGGCTCACGCCTGTCATCCTAGCTCTCTGGGAGGCCGAGGTGGGCGGATCGTTTGAGCTCAGGAGTTCGAGACCAGCCTGAGCAAGAGCGAGACCCCGTCTCTACTATAACTAGAAAGAAATTAATTGGCCAGCTAATATATATATAGAAATAATTAGCCGGGCATGGTGGCGCATGCCTGTAGTCCCAGCTACTCTGGGGGAGGCTGAGGCAGGAGGATGGCCAGAGCCCAGGAGTTGGAGGTTGCCCTGAGCGAGGCTGGGCTGCGGCACTAGAGTCTGTCTCAAATCTAATAATTATGGCAATAATCTGTCTATCCATCTCCGAGGTCAGAGCGCGCCGACCCCGCGGCCGCCCGCCCTCCCCTCGCGTCCCCGCCCCGCCGGCTCGCGTCCGGCCCGCGGCGGCCTCGTTACCGGGCTCGCGGGCGCGCGGGCGGCGGGCTCCAGGCCGAGGGCGAGAGCGCGCCCGGCTCCGCGAACACGGCCGCGCGCACGCCGCGGGCCCGCGCCGCGGGCACCCGCCTCCGCCTGCCCCGCGCCCGGGCCCTTGGCGGGCGCGCGTCACGCGGGGCCTCAACAAAGGGCTTTGTGGTGCCCGCCCGCCACGTGGGGGCGCCCGCCGCGGGCCTGGGGCGGGGCTCGGGCGCGGCCGCCGGGGCTCAGAGCCGGAAGACGGGGCTGTGGCCCGGCCCTTCCACAAGGGACACCTCCGGAGGGCGGGGTCGCGTGGGGGCGACCTGGGGACCTCGTTTGGGGCCACCCCCGCTTATAAAAACGTGCCCGGTTCTGGGCCGGGCTCGCTGGCCCAAGCCTGTCATCCTAGCTCCGTCTGGGAGGCCCAGGCTGGAGGATCGCTCAAGGTCGGGAGTTCTAGACCAGCCTGAGCAAGAGCGAGACCCGTCTCTACTAAAAATAGAAAGAAATCAGCCAAACAACTAAAAATACGTAAAAAAAAAAAAAAAAAAAAAAAAGGCCGGGCGCGGTGGCTCAAGCCTGTAATCCTAGCTCTCTGGGAGGCCGAGGCGGGTGGATCGTTTGAGCTCCGGAGTTCGAGACCAGCCTGAGCAACAGCGAGACCCCGTCTCTACTATAAATAGAAAGAAATTAATTGGCCAACTAATATATCTATAGAAAAAATGAGCCGGGCATGGTGGCACATGCCTGTAGTCCCAGCTACTGGGGAGGCTGAGGCAGGAGGATCGCTTGAGCCCAGGAGTTGGAGGTTGCTGTGAGCGAGGCTGACGCCACGGCACTCACTCTAGCCCAGGTGGCGAGACTCTGCCTCACAAAAAAAAAAAAAAGAAAGAAAGAAATGTGCCCAGTTCTGACTCTCGACCCCTGAGGATCAGAGGCCGTGGTGTCGTGGGTCAAGGCCGTGAGCCCAGAGCCCACGTGTGGCATTTGAGGTGTTGGTGTCGAGAGCAAGACAGGGTCAGGGGACGCGTGCTGAGCGAGCCCTTTGCACAGTTGGTGCACGGTGGGGACTCACTACGAGTCCGTATTCTCACACGTGAGACGGCCACCACGCAGCAGTCCACACTTCCATGCGGAGTGAGGGCTCAGCGCCGGTTTGGGATTCTAGCTCTGCCTCTTAAGGCTGAACCTGAAGATTTTGCACGTCACTTCGCTAAGCCTCAACCTCTTCATCTATAAAACAAGGATAAGACTCGGTGTCTCAGAGGGTTGGCGTGGCCTTAAAGATCATGCTGTGAGAGAGGGAACGGCCTGGAAAAGGGCAAAGAATGTTTCACGAGGTCTTTAAAGCTTCCCCCCACTTTTTGGGGAATTGAAACCTGCACCCCTCCCTGCCCAAGACCAGTAATCAGAGCAGCCTGGAGTGTCCTTTGTTCTTTGTCCCAAAGGGACAATGGACTTGCCTGGGCAGAGATCAGGAGATTGTCTTCCTGGATTAGAACCATCAGCTATAGTTAAATAGCAGTCACCTAAAGCTGAAAACCCTCCCTTTAAAAGCTCTCTATTTCTGCTTCTAGTCAGGAAAATGGTACTTTAAGATGGGAGTCTGCCGTTCTCATTTGACAGCAAATTAATAAACTCCCCTTTCCTCCTCCTCCATCCTCAAATTACTCGTCCTGGTTCTTGGTTTGGCTGGCTGCAGGGACAAGAGCCGAAACCTTTCCGTAGCAATACCTTTAGCTCCTCTGCCACGTAAGTGCCTACGTATCTCACTGTGGGCATGGCAACAGCTTTAGGCTATAGGCAAGGGGGATACTACTTATCGTGCCAATGGTAGAGAGGAGGAATGAGCTCGGAGAGGTTAAAGATCTGCCCAGAGTCACAGAGCAAGTTGCAAGGCCAAGTTCTGAAGTTAAACGCGATAAATAACCTTTCTGCCTGCCAAGCTACCCCTGACAGTAGCTCCTGCCTACGTAGGTTAGGCGAGCAGGGCTGAGCCGTCTTTATTTTATTTATTTATTTATTTATTTATTTATTTATTTATTTATTTATTTATTTTGAATGCTGAGTAATTGTCTTTGCATGACCCATCTTTAGAAGGTGCTTGTGTTCCTCCCAGAAACCAGGTGAGGACTCGCTTGCTCTTCAGGATTTCTGTTCTAGAACCCATGGAAAATGAGCACGGAGGAGTGGAGACAGAGAGAGGAGTTATCTGAAGTCATATCCAGATAGGGCAGAGACGGGCCACCTTAGAGTTGAAGTGCCTCATGGATCCACGGCCTGTTCTCTTTTTAGAGATGGAGAAATAGGTCCAGGACCACACTGAAAGAGATCAGACAGCCCGTGATTTCTCTCTGTGGGAACTCTCTTTTCCTGCATATGGATAAAATTCCTGGCCGGGCGCGGTGGCTCACACCTGCAATCCTAGCACTCTGGGAGGCCGAGGCGGGAGGATCACTCAAGGCCAGGAGTTCCAGACCAGTCTGAGCAAGAGCGAGACCCCGTCTCTACTATAAAGAGAAAGAAATTATCTGGACAACTAAAAATATAGATCTAGAAAAAATGAGCCGGGCATGGTGGTGCCTGCCTGTAGCCCCAGCTACTCGGGAGGCTGAGGCAGGAGGATCGCTCGAGCCCAGGAGTTTGAGGTTGCTGTGAGCTAGGCTGACGCCACGGCATTCTAGCCTGGGCAACACAGTGAGACTCTGTCTCAAAAAAAAAAAAAAAAAAAAAAAATTCCTGACACTTGTGTTTACTTATTTCCTATGTGACTCATGTTGAACGAATACGGTGGAAGTTACCATGTATGGTCTTCGGAAATGAGGTCATAAAAGGTACTGTGGCTTCTTTCTTGCAGTCTCCCTTGAGTCACTCACCCTAGGAGAGGCTGGCTGCCATGCTGAAAGGACACTCGAGCTGCCAAGGGAGAAATTCACGTGTGCAGGCATTGAGGCCTTTTGCCACCAGCCTTGTGGGTGAGCCATGTGGGACGCCGATTCCCCAAGGCTCTGTCGAGCCTTCGTAGCTACAGCCCCAGCTCGTGTCTTGACTGGAACATGAAAGACCCTGAGCCAGAACCGCCCAGCTCTGCTGCTCCACCATTCCTGGCTCTAAGAAAAGATAAGAGAATAAATGAGCTGGGCACGGTGGCTCCCGCCTGTAATCCTAGCACTCTGGGAGGCCGAGGTGGGAGGGTACTTTGAGCTCAGGAGTTCAAGCAAGAGCAAGAGTGAGAGTTCCAGCCTGAGCAAGAGCGAGACCCCATCTCTACCAAAAATAGAAAGAAATTAATTGACCAACTAAAAACATATATAGAAAAAATGAGCCGGGCATGGTGGCGCATGCCTGTAGTCCCAGCTACTCGGGAGGCTGAGGCAGGAGGATCGCTTGAGCCCAGGAGTTTGAGGTTGCTGTCAGGCTGACACCACGGCACTCTAGGCTGGGCAACAGAGTGAGACTCTGTCTCAATAATAATAATAACAATAATAATAAATGTTCTTCATCTTAAGCCACCAAATTTTGGGGGTAATGGTTACACAGCAATAGATAACACTTAATATATCACTAAATGTTTTATTGTAGAAGGAATGTTACACATAGAGGATAATGGCCATGTTTTTTAAATTGAGATTAATGCTAAGATAAAAATGAACAGTAAAACACATTATGCTTTACAGACATTTGCTATATTGCTGATTTTGCTAAATCTCATCCAGGACCACTTAAGATCCTTAAACATTGTCAATACCAAAAAAAAAAAAAAAAAATACCTGGTGTCCAAAAACACAAATAACACTAAATTTTCTAGAAGCAGAAAGATGTCCAGTAAAGATCTGGTACCCTCCCACGCAATAATGACTATTTCACTATTTTCTTTTGAAATATCAAATTCTTTCTAATAATTCTTTTTCTCCCTCTCCTTCTCCCTCCCTCCCTTTCCATCTCCATCCCCATCTCTGTCCATCTCTGTCCCCTGCTCTGCTGGTGCCCTACACATACTTTCCTTTTAGGTACACCTTCACCAATCTCACCTATTCCAGAAAGTTAGCAACTGTCATTTTAATTGATTACGAGAGCATTGCTGCCACCCAGTGTTAAAAATAAGGTATAGGCCGGGCTCGGTGGCTCACGCCTGTAATCCTAGCACTCTTGGGAGGCCAAGGCAGGAGGATCGCTCAAGGCCAGGAGTTTGAAACCAGCCTGAGCAAGAGTGACACCCCCGTCTCTATTAAAAATAGAAAGAAATTAATTGACAAACTAAAAATACATAGAAAAAATTAGCCGGGCATGGTGGCACATGCCTGTAGTCCCAGCTACTCTGGAGGCTGAGGCAGGAGGATCGCTTGAGCCCAGGAGTTTGAGGTTGCTGTGAGCTAGGCTGACGCCACGGCACTCACTCTAGCCTGGGCAACAAAGCGAGACGCTGTCTCAAAAAAAAAAAAAAAAAAAGAGACAGATCATTGCTGCCACCCAGTGTTAAAATAAGGTACAGGCCGGGCGCGGTGGCTCACGACTATAATCCTAGCACTCTGGGTGACCGAGGCGGGCAGATCCTTTTTGCTCAGGAGTTGGAGACCAGCCTGAGTAAGAGCGAGACCCCATCTCTACTAGAAATAGAAATAAATTAGCTGGACAACTAAAAATATATTTAAAAAATTAGCCGGGTATGGTGACACATGCCTGTAGTCCCAGCTACCCGAGAGGCTGAGGCAGGAGGATCACTTGAGCCCAGGAGTTTGATGTTACTGTGAGCTAGGCTGATGCCACGGTATTCTAGCCCAGGTAACAGAGTAAAACTCTGTCTACAAAAAAAAAAAAAAAATCAGGAGCCTTTCTTAAGCCAATATCTAAAATTGTAGTTCATATAAGCCCCTATAGGCAATAAATGTCAGTCTACTTTAAGGATTAAAAAAAATAACCAGGTATTTCAAAATATAGAACTTCTTGTACTTGCTCAAGCACTGACCTCCTAATGAGAAATCTGTCTGAGAATTTTACTCCTTAATACTTTTTTGTCTGCTTCATGCACTAAGACAAATTCTTAATTGTTACTCAGCTTCCTAGTTTCAAAGAACCAAAGGACATCCCTGCAATTCATTAGAAGGCATTGCAGTCTAATGTGCTTTTAACTTATTGGGTTGATCCCATATATATTGCTTGTGTGAGAAAGGAGAAAATAGAGATAAAATAATACCAAAAATAGCTCGTTTCAATTCCGACATTAAGCAAGTCTCTGAAATGGATTTAAGTAGCTTTATAGAGTTTCCCCAAGTTTCTAAATCAGGTAACCCATTCTAAATTTCAGGAAATTGGAGATGTTCAGAATAATACTTTAAATTTCCAGGGAATGCTTTACATTTTGCAAGGTGTGAGTCTTTAAAAGAAGACTTGAAACCATACAAGCAGAGTGTGTGACAATTGATGGCTTTTTAGTACCATTCATAAGAATATTGGCCTTAGAACTCTAGCCAAAATGTATGTGTGACAGGCAGAATTCTAAGATGGTTCTTGTTACGGGCTGAATTGTGTCTCCCCCCAAATTCCTGTGTGGAAGTCCTAACTCCCGCTCCCTCCGCGTGCAACTGTATCAGGTGAAGAGGGCCTTAAAAGAGGTAATTAGGGTAGAATAAGGTCATATAGGTGGGCCCTAATCCAATGTAACTGGTGTCCTTATAAAAGAGAAGATTAGGACCCAAACACGCACAGAGGACAGATTATGTGAAAACACAGGGAAATGACAGCCGGCTGCAAGGCAAGGAGAGAGGCCGTAGAAGAAACCAACCCTGCTGATAGATTGATCTCGGACTCCAGCCTCCAGAATGGCAAGGAAGTAAATTTGTCGTTTAAGCCACCCACTCTTGCAGCCGCCCTTTGTCATGGCAGCCCTCGGAGACTCATACAGCTCCCAGGGTCCCCACCCACTCGGTCCAGCCCTGCACACTCCCCTCCTCTTCTGTGAGGGCAGAGCCTGTGACTACAGTGAGACAGTCACTTGCCTGCTTAGGTCATGTTACATGGCAGTGATGATGCTCAGGTGACTACGTTAGGTTATATAAGACTCTGTCACATCAGATGAGGGATTTGTAAAGTTTTCCGGGGGTGAAAGAAACAGAGAGAGAGTGGGGCCAAATAATGTGGCTTTATTATGCGCTCCCGGGTGAGGTTCTTGGGTCCCAAGCGGGGGCTGGGGGGAGTGGGGATGGGGGGGCTGAGGAGTCAAATCAGTTTGAAGGGGGTGAGGACTTTTATACCATCTCGGCCGGGCTAGGGACTTTTGGCAAGATGAGCTGGGGATTTTCCACTGTGGTCTTTGTCCGTTTTTAAGAAACGGGAGGGACTGGTGGTACCTGCAGATTCCAGGAGGACGGGCTGGTGGTGCCTGGCAGTCATTTTTGGTGGGTCTGGTCAGAAAGCCTGTTCTCTTTTTTTCTCTAGGGAGAGGAGAGGGTCCCACCACCAGCCTTACAGGATTCTCCTGCTGGTTGCGAAGAAGCGAGCTGCTCAGACCTAAGGCTGGCCTCTAGGAGCTGACACCACCACCCACCAAGGTAACAGGGACCTCAGTCTTACAACCACTGGAAATGAATTCTGCCACCGGCTCCAGTGAGCTTGGAAGAGGCCCCTGAGCTGCAGATGAGAATGCGGCCCAGCTGACACCTTCATTTCAGCTTATAACCTGAACAAAGAACCCAGCTATCCTAGACCCAAACTTCTCATCTGTGAGATAAGGATCGGGTGGCGGTGTTGACTGCTGAAATCTGCGGGTCTGGTTTGCAGCACAGAAAACTAACACAGTGTGAATGTGACTTCTAACCCAAGAGCCGGCTCATCACTGTGCTCTCCAAGTCATTCAATTTAGAACAGCTCAGAGAAGACCCAAAGACAAGGATCACTGGCACCAGACGGTGGCCTCCCACAACCTTTCAAGAAAGGAAGAGCGGCCAGGCACGGTGGCTCAAGCCTGTAATCCTAGCTCTCTGGGAGGCCGAGGTGGGCGGATCGTTTGAGCTCAGGAGTTCAAGACCAGCCTGAGCAAGAGCGAGACCCCATCTCTACTATAAATAGAAAGAAATTAATTGGCCAACTAATATATATAGAAAAAATTAGCCGGGCATGGTGGCACATGCCTGTGGTCCCAGCTACTTGGGAGGCTGAGGCAGCAGGATTGCTTGAGCCCAGGAGTTTGAGGTTGCTGTGAGCTAGGCTGACGCCACGGCACTCACTCTAGCCTGGGCAATAAAGTGAGACTCTGTCTCAA